>VZTB01008015.1:0-15716 GCA_013397245.1 Thryothorus ludovicianus | reverse complement strand
GGTGGGGGGACGGCGGCTCCTGCTGGCTGCTCACAGGGTCTGCTCCCAGGAAGTAGGGCTGGGGCGGGGGGTGTCGCTGTCACCCCCTCCGCCTCTCACACGCCGGAATAGCCCTCGACGCGCGGTGTTGAAAGGTGGAAAGGTTGGCCTGCACCCTCAGTGTGTGTGTGAGGCGAGAGGGGAAAAAGAATACATGCTTTTTTTTCTCTCCTCCCTCTCTTGCCTGGACTTTTTTTCTTACAGAGGTTAGGTGTGCAAGACTTCGTGCCGGAATGGTGGAGAAAACTAGAAGCAAGTTAGAAAGAAGTGTTTAGGATTGCAAGGTTTCACTTCAGCCAGTGCTCTTTTGCGTATTCCAGAATCATGGATGTGAAATATACAGTCTGCACGAGACATGTACATGTGCATTGATTAGTGGTTTTCTTTGTGGTCTTAGTTTTAATGCTGTGGCTATCCATGTATTGTAAAATGTAACAAACATCATCTTTTAAGTACGTCATCTACCTAGATAAGCACATGGGAGAAGTTGTGTTGTGATAAATGCAAGTAGTTGGTGTTACTGCAGAGTTCCTTTTTGTAATTTTGTGCAGTTCTTATTTATATTTTTTTTGTAGAGGATGGAGGGAAAGAGAAGAATTCTGACACTAATATTTTAATTTTCATTCTGGGGAAATAAGGCTAAAAAGTGGGTGAGTGAAGAGCTCTTGTGATTGTCTTGGAGAGCTGTTGAACAGCAGGAATTCACACTGCAGCCTATTCCCATGTATTTTTGTCTGTCACAGTTTTTGACTAAAAAAACCCCAACGGGGGTGTTGTGCTCTTTTCAAATCCTTTACAGACAAGTGGATAGCATTAAGAAAAAGTTTTGCTTACTGGGTTTACCATCAAACTATTTCTGAAAATAGTGCTAGTGAATGCTGCAACCTGTGTAGGGCTCATGTTATCACAGTTCATGGTTATAAATGAGTCAGATTCCATATGTAGCAAGAAGTTTATAATAACAGCTTATGAGGAGACTGCACATAACAGCAGGTTTGTCTTTTCTTAAGTGTTCCTCTTAGCCTTGAGAGCTGTACTTTTGGATAGATTTGTGACATTAATTCTGTGGAGACTGGACTCTAGTGAGAGACTGGTTCGTTTTTGCTCTGTTCTCCAAACTGGAAAAAAAAACCCCAAACCAACAAAATCCCCTCTTGTTAAAGTGAAAGGCTTCCCTTAGTCTATACAGCAACATCGTTCTTCTTTCCTATGCGTTACTGCTGTGTTGGAGCTTGCATTGTGTGAGTAGATTGACTGTGTGTTTGTTCTGAGGTATAGCTTTGAAACTAATGTTTACAAACTTACTGAATTAGAGGAGAATGAGAATGTAAGTAGACAGGAGGTTTGTGAAGTCCCCCCATTTTCTTGGCACTATCATGATGAAAGATAGCATTAGTTATAAATGCCTTTAAAAAGAGAAAGGGGAGGATCTCATAATAAAGTGGCTTAAATTTAACTCAAAGACAAGTCTAAGCACATATTGTGAATTTAATAGAGTAACCTGGTAGTTGATTGTTGTTCTGCAGTTCTGTGGATCAGACTCAGACTACACTGACAGTAACCAAGAGGAATGAGAGTGTTTGAAGATCCTATTTTCTTTATGGAAGAAGCTGGGTTTGTGTAATATAATCTTAGAGAAGAATTTGTCAACTTTTCTGAGGTTCTGCTTGATGATTAAAAAGAGCACCACAATTGGAAAAATGAGATTAAAATAATTGGTCTCTTAATCAAGCTCTTCTTTTATTCCACCCCGAAGCTAGATTCATGAACAAAATCAAATACAGTGAATCTCCAAATAAAAGCCCCTTCTGGGTCCTCTGTTTTTCTGTTCCACTTGATCTTTCAGAAGTCTTGAGCACCAGTTGATATAATTGAGTTTATTTGAGCTCCAAAACAATATCTGCTACTAAATATAACTTAAAACTTGTTTACACCTCTCTAAGCCATTTCCCACAAAAGTACCGTGAGAACAGGCCTGGATAACGACTCTGATCTCTGCTTGAGACTGAAATGAATTCCTAAGTTTTGTTTGTATCAAGAACAGTGCACAAAAGTTTTAATTATTATCAAAAGTATTTTTGAGCTTTCAAATGTATTCAGTGCTGCCTTAATGGTTGTGCATGTAAATGTCCTGTAATTGAAAGCATCCATTTATGGGTCTGACTTGCTTAGTGAGCTGTAAATTCTGCTTTTCAGATTGGATTTAATGATTTTTATCATAAAGCCATTAACTGATTGTAAAGTGTGCTGTGAGACAAACGCTTGTGAAGTGTGCTGCGAGCCTAAGCTTACTTTGCCAAAATATTTGTAATTGTTAATTTGTTAAACTCAATTGCTGAAGGTCATGTGATGGTATTAGGGTTTTTTGGTAATAGAATGGAGAGTACAGGCAGCCCTGTGTTCAGTACTCTGGGCTACTGCAGAAAACCTTCCTAAACATTCCTCTCCACTTTCAATAGAGAAATTGTTACAAACAGTAAGGCTTCATTCCATATGACTTTTTATTATGATGAATGACAGACATAAGTGGTCAAGTAAGGCCAAGAAGAGACTTAGAGAGCAGTTCCTGGGTGTCCTATCAGTTTAGTCTGGGACTCAAGCTAGATTTAATTGCACTGGAGCAATACAAGCTTATGCAAAATGAACTCTGCTTAACAAGGAGGATTGTTTGAGAAATGTTTATGTTTGGCCTGTATTGAAAGTTGTCTTGTGTTAACTAATTGTTAAATGCAATTGTTTGAGGTTTAGTGAAGTGGAGGAGCTGCTAAGCTATATAGATAAAACCTGAAATAGGTCCCTAGGTACCTGATAATCAGTTCTGTGAATATTCCTGTCATATTTAGCCCAGGAGTATTTATTTTCTAAAATAATGAAGTTGACACTTTTTGCACATGAAAAATTTTAGTTAAAATTAATGAGGTAAGGGCTTAAAATGCTGTGGTTTGGAGTGCTTCTTTGGTGCTTTTGTGGGGCTGTTATGGCCTTTTAGTTTTAAGGAGCAATACTGTTAGGTTGTTCATAACACTAAGTGGACGAAGTTTGCTGCTTTGCAGACAGGTGAATGGGCTGACTGCAATTGTAATTTTCCTCATTTGCAATTCTAGTGGAGTTGCTAAAATACCTCGGTCCTATTAGTAATTTCATCAAAGGTTAGTAAAATAAACATCTTTCTTGTGTCTCCAGTTGCATGCAATTTTAGTATACCATGAGTGAATGTGTTACATAGAGTGCAACTTTCTAATAGTAATGTAGCTTTTCATTACTACATTTGCAGTAGTCCTTAGTAATTAAAAAATCCAAACTTCAGAAGCTTTTCAAATGTCATGACTCTGCTTATTTTAGTTCTGTGTATGAGAAATATGAGTTTTCTCATTTGATCCATAACCAAACTTCATTAAGAGAGTGAGGAAAAATTCTACAATTCTACTTTCAAAGTAGGTGGATAATTCTGTTTTCAGTGAGCTAAAGGTACTACAGTTATGCAGATTTTGAAGATGCACTGCAATACTAGAGCATAGTATACTTAAAAATTGTGTATGTTGAGTCTCTGTAGGCATGTTTGAAATTCTCATTCTAGAGCTGACCCAGAGAAAGAATTTTCCTTGCTCCTGTCCCACCCCAGATCACAAGCAGCCTGCCTCATTGGCTCATGTCAAAGCTCAACCAGGACCATGGCTTTTTAGTCCTTGGAACTTTGGACTGTGAGCTGGCCAGATGGAGCCCCTTGGGAGGGAGCTCTTCAGAGTTGCTCCTCACTGCTGGCCTAATTGGCTGAAAAGCTGAACTGGGAGGTAGATTTGAGGGCATTGCTCAGTAGGGCTGCATTCCCCTTCCTCTAAAGCAAAAATACCTAAAACCCGAACACCCAAAACTCAGTAAGGGAATACTTGAATCTGTCCTATTATGACTGAAATAGGAGGAGAGAAGATGAGCACCATCTTGTTTTCTTGTGTGATTGTTTTTCAGAAAAGTATGTATGCGACAGTAGGCTTGAACTTCTCCAGTATGACAAAACCATATGTCTAATATTCATTTGTAGAGAAAGAATTAGCCCTTATGGAATTGCAAAAGGCAATTTTTGGAGGGATTGTGGCTGCAATGGAAGTGAAATGTCTTGTCTGTTACACTGTGTAATTTAACTAGAATATATTCTATCTGAAAGGGGAAAAAATTGCTTTGATTTTAGTTTGAAGTTGATGCAAAATTCAGGTTTCCTGTAAGTTGAGATCATTAACATGGAGGAGAACTTTCTCAGATTCCACCGAGAATAAACTGTCTCCTTGGATGGAATAACACAGCCTGAAGGATTGAGAAGCAGACAATAAATTAGTTTTGTTTTTTCTTCTATTCAATGCAAGATGAAATACTTGTTTTATTGTTTTTCTAAGTCTTAATGACTTTGACTTAATATAGGAGACATGCAAGTATGGCATAAGTGATGCCTTTTAAAACTTCAACTCCCACTATTGTTTAACCTAAGGTCTTGATTCTGCCTTAAACAGACTGTGCTTCAATTAATGTCACTTTATTGTGAAACCAGTAATATCACAGGGACACATGTGAAGGGAAAGGGTGGATATACTTTTGTCTTCTGAAAGATCTTAAACATTGTGCAGTTGGTGAAATTGATAAAGAATCTTGTCCAAATTCCAAGAGTAATGAAAAAAAAATGCCTTGAAAAAAAAATCTCAAAAATGGGACTAAAAGTGTGAGGAAATGAGCTTGTAGACTCTCTCAAATACCACTAATTATTTTCCTTGATCTTCTTTCCTTAGGAGCTTAACTTCTGTCCTCTGTTCCAGAACAGCTCTTGCAAACGGAATTCATCTAAGGGAGAATGCTTCTAGTAAAACTAAGAGAGATCAGATTTCTTTATTTTCAAGTTTAAGATGAATAAGCAGACTGATATGATGCATAAGGTTTTAGAATAAATTAGCCAGAAAGCACTTGATACTTTTGGTAGCACTAGTGTGTTTATAGTATGTTCCAGATACTCAGGAAAGGAAAATCTCTCTTGAAGATGTTAGTCTGATAGCATGCTGTCTTTAATGTTTACTTTGTATTTTATGCTTAGTTATTGCTGGGATAATGGGCTTAATATTTAATACTTGTTCCAGAGAACCGCAGTAGAATGAAATAAATAGCAGACATGACTCAAGCTGTGACTTTAGAAACTGCCAACTATGACACTGTTTGACACAATATAGAAATGTGTGCATCAAGAAGCAGAGATGAAATAAATATCACCAGAGTTAGGCAGTTTGTAGCTTTTCCAGTATTAATCTGTGGGAAATAACAGCATGTATTCTCTGTGTTCCATCAATCTAAAGAAACTCTTGTATCTCTCTGGGCAACAGTGAGTGCACCTTGAGTATTCAAAGTTGCAGTTTTAAGGCACAATCCAGAGAATGTGGAAAGGGATAAAATAGTGGAAGTTTTCTACTATGTATTGCGCTGCTGCCTTGATACAAATAGTTCACCTATAGTTGAGCTTAGGGATCTTAAAAATCTCTCTGCAGTTACTCAGAGTCCCTGTATATTGGTGTGTTGTAGTGGAAAATGAAAATAATAGCACATTGGAATAAAAAAATCATATTTGGACTGTAGTGTTTGGCCTCAGTAGAACAGAGTGAATGTCTTGGAGCAAAGGAAGAGGCAGTGAAAAGAATAAATGATTGTGAAGCACACTTAGAATCCTTAAAAGCAAAGACTGTAAATGAGTACTAAGTATTTTGAGATGATTGGTTGTAGACTACAAGAAAATCACAAAAGCCATATGGCAAGGAAGAGGGACTATTACATATTTAGCATGTATTTAATTTGCAGCCAATTTAGCAACGTGGAAATGTTTCTTGCATTTTTGGCAAAGATTGTTTTCTGGGTGTGTTTGGAGAAAAAGCATTTTATCTTTTCTTGTGAATTAAGAAAATGTACAAGGTAAAAGAACTAGAGGAATGTTTTTAGCAAGGTGTCCTAGTTTGACCTGACTGGACAATTTTGTAATATTGGTACATAGGTAAACTGATGAAAAGAATAGATACGCATTACGTGAACACACATTTTAAACCAGAAACCGCGGGAATAGCTCTCTTTCTTTTCCAGTTTGGGTACAGGTGACAGTGTGGCCCGGCCCCTCAGCGCAGCCGGGCCGGGTGGGCTCGGTCACGGGACTGAGACCCTCTCCAGGAGCCCATTGAGCCCCCTCCAAGCTGCAGCACTGGCCGAGCTGTTTCTACTTCCATCCCCCCATCTCCTGGAGTGGCCGGGCAGGGAGGAGTAGCCGCAGGGTCCCGGGAGCAGTGGCTGCAGGATGGGCCGGGCCTGCTCCCCTGGCCCACATGGCTGGATGAGGAAGGGCTGAGCCAAATCCCAGGCTGGGGGAGAAAAGGGCATCAACCTTCTGAATGTAACTGCTGAAGGAACTTTTCAGTGCAGCAGCAAGTGGTCGAGAAGTTGTCCCAGAGCCGCTGAGACCAAGAGGTGACTCTGCAAACTTGAGCAAAAATATTAACTCTTTCCCGACCAGATGAAACTTCTAAAGCATGAGTTCTGCCCAGTGAGAGGGAAAGAAAAGAGACTGAGATATAGAGAGACACCGTGTAAGACCTAATGTCAGAGAATATGAGAGAAGAATCCTAAGTTGAAAGGAAGATTGAAGGAGTGGCCTAGTTGAGTTGGACTTCTCTTGTAAGGCCATAAAGAATGGACTTAATACCCTGTAATATATAGAGTGTTTTTAAGGGGATGCAGGGTTCTAGTCATAGCTGTGAGTTGATGTAATTGTGATTTGCTGGAAAAAATTGAACAGAGGAAAACCGAGAGAGAGATGACACCCTCTGCCTAGTGTTTTGAAGATATCTCTGTTTCTTGAGATGAAGATGAGATAGATGAAGATAACTTTTGTTTTATGCTAGAAAAAGCATTCTTAAACTGTACCCTAATAAACAGATATNAAGAGAACTTTTGTTTTATACTAGAAAAAGCATCCTTAAACTGTACCCTAATAAACAGATATAGCCCATGAGTGGCAGTGGAAGGCTGTCCCATGGAAAGGGACTTCACAATGGCAAATTTCCTTCCCCCAGGTGGGCCATTTGTGAAGTGTGAGAGCAAGAGAATTGGTATCTTGTTAAAAATCTTTGTAGTGTTCAAGAGAGACTCCTTTTCTTCTTAGTGAATTAAGAAATTATTATTTTAAGAGAGGAAATTGATTGAAAATCTCTGATTTTATCTTTTTATATTGGAATAAGAAAATGAATCGTTAGTAGAAAAGGAAAAGTGTTTTTGAAAGTTTCATTCTAATTCTTGTTTTTTTCTTTTAATGTTAGTTAATAAAGTTTTATTATTTTCAAATTGAAAACTGCTTTGCTCTTAGTTGGAAAATTGCAAATTAGTAAACCGAAACCACGATATTAATTGGTTCGTTAGCCGGGAAATCAAACTAAACCCGTGGCAAGAGGCTAGTATCAACAGTGCTAGTGTATAAGAGGATGATTTTTTAGGAACAAAGATCAAAAACTATATTACTGTATCAATTTGAAGGCAAAAGTTAATTGATTAATTGAAATGGGATTTGCTGCTCAAAAATGAGCTGCAACAGTGACTTCTAAACCTGTTACCATAAACATGGTGTCTGAGACTGGGTAGATATTTAGAACCAAACACAAGTGTAGGGGTCCTCATTTTTATTTGAGCTCCTTCCAGGTATTCAGCATCAGATATGCACTCTGCCTTCTATGTCCAGTTCCTAATGAGATGTAGATTTCTGTCTTAGTACTTTTTATTTAAATTATAATGTTGAGAGCTTTAGGATAACATGACCAGAAAGATAAGTGAGAAGATAACCATAGACTGATACAATTTTTCTGTAGTCTTTAGGTCAGTCCTTAGGCAATGTCTTTGAGTATTTGTAATTTAATTGAAGTAGTAAAGCTTTCAGGCTTGGCATCTCTCCATAGGCGCATCCCAAACTGTACAAGCTGTGTTCAGATACTTTGTGACAAATGGCTGCTGATAGTCCTCCATTTGAAGGAGGGATGTGATTCAAATGTATAGAATCATGAAGCTTGCAGGCAAGATGAATACAAACAGTTCTTCAGCAAAGCTTGCAGTGGTAGTGCTGTCCACAAAAATCAGATTCGTTACCTGGAATGCAACAAGCCAATAATTACATGCTCAAGGGGAACATTGATTATTTATTTCAGAGTTGCACAAGCCTGGGTGCTCAGTGGTATTCCACAAGTCAAGCACACCAACTATTAAAACTTTTTACTATTAATACATTTTAGCAAACAAAGTAATTAGTGTTCATTTGCTACAAGTTACATAATTCTCTTATTAATATTCTATCTTCTATTGATTAATAATTCCCTTGCTTCTAATGCTAATTACTCTGCATGCTCAGTTTTTCTCTTGAGTCAGTGTGTTTCCTGTGTCAGTGGTTCACGAGTCTGTGGTTGTGATCTCCCCATGCCAGAATTACCTTTTACCCTGTTGGAGCTGATTCAGCACAGTTGCCGAGTTGGCTTTATTAGTTTCTCCCTTATCTTGGGAGGTCTACCAAATGTCCTTGTGGCCCATAAATTCTGCATTCTTTGTGTCCACTATCAGTGGTACATTTCTTGCCAAACTTTGTTAACCTCCTCCTAAGTCTGAGATCATTGAAACATGTTGAGCCCTAAACCTTAAGAAGGCAATTCTACCAAGAAGTAATTTGTCTTTGTAACACCTGGACATCACTTAGAGCTTGATAGCTGCTCCCTATTTCATGGATTAAATCTCCCTTCGTGTTAATTAGGCTTGAAAGTATATAAAGATCAAAGAACATCCCTTTTTATGAAAATTTTGCGTATTCCACATTTTGCATCAGTAGAACAAGAGCCTCTTTTTGAAGCTAAGAGGATAAAGAAAATAGCTAAAAGTAGTTCTTTAAACAGTGAGTAGTTAAATTCTGGTGCAATCTGCCACAAGGTTGTGGAGACTGGTTCAAAAAGTGGTTAGATTAATTTTTGGGGCAGGAGGTCCATAAATGTCTGCTAAAAGGAATGGGTAGGCATGTAGCCTTTAATTTACTTCTGTAGCAGTTTAGATACTGAGGAATTATGAGAACAGGCTCAGAAAAGAGACAAATTCTTGTGCTTTCCTTGAGTAGCTTGTCCTTTTGCCACCTTTGGAGATGGAGTGCTAGACTGGATGTACCACCCCTGGCAGAATAGGGTATTTTTTATTAATTTCTTTATTGCTACTTTTTCCTTGCATAATTTCCATTTATCTAAATTGCTCATAATTCAACCTAACTATGCCTTGCACTTTGCACTGTCTCTTCAGACTTGAGCAGAGTGCTGCTCTCCTGTAAGTAGTCATCACAACTGGCTGAAATATTAAGATGAATGAAATCCTGTCCTATTTGTGTCATATTTTCTCTGCTTACCCTTTGAAAGATACCGGACCACTACTGGAATAACTTAGTGAAATTCTTATTGGTACTTCTGGCATATCCCTGACATGGCAAAATAATAGCTAGAATGGAGCTAGTTTAAACCTCCCAGACTTAGTGTGCAGCTGTGGTGTTTGTTTTGGGTTTTTTTTTTGTTGTGCCTTTTTTTTTTTTTTAATAGATGCTAAGCTGTAATAGTCTTTGTAATAAAGAGCTCTTTAAGTTTATCCCTTTGTAGTTTATAATTTTTAATAGCTACTTTTCACTGGGATAGCAGGTTAAACACTGACAGCTTCTAGAGAAGCTGGATGAGCACACATCTCTAAGGGAACCGGTTAAAACTAAGTAGAGTATCTGGAAATTTCCAATTACTTAGGTATGAGCTTAGAGTCTTGGAAGTGGGAAAAGAATGATTTATATTTTTTTTTCCCCTCTGAGTATGTCAAATAGTGTGAGAGTTCAAATATACAGAAAAACTGAAATGTATTGGGCTTCTAAATTCTTTCCTGCTGCAAGACTTAAATTATTCAAATGTGCATTTGAAGTAGAAAGGCAAATCTTGGTTAAAAAGAAAAAGAACACCAGGGAAGACAGAAAATGATACATAGATCAGTCTTAAGGGAGAGAATACTGCAAAATTGGACACCTCATCACAAAGAGTATTGTAAAGCTGAAAAATTGGATAAAAGCATTGAGAATATTTAGAGGGCCTGGAAGAATAGGCAATTTACTTTGGTGGTAAATGAGACCATACTGAAGTATGTGTTTTATAAGACTGACAATCAAAGGAGTGTTCTGGGGTGACAAAAGGTAAAAAATTTGAAGCTGAACAGGAAATACGTATATTATATCTCAGTGAACTCCATAGATGGGGAGAAGAAATGGCGTGTGGATAAGCAATGATAGAGATACTTGGTTGCCCACACTTTTCAACACTGAATTTAATATTCAAGTATTATACCATCAATTGCTAGTATTTAAAATGGGATCCTTAAAGCAAAAGAGGTTATCTTCTTTGATTTGGCCTTCTTCAGAGGCATATGCAAGAAATTGAAACATCTAATTTTGGCCTTGCTCAAATATTGAAGTCTTTTTAAAACACTCCGAGTGACTGCTATTCCCCGTTTCAGAAACCTAGTGTGAGAGTTAAAACAGTAGAGGCCATGCAAGCCTCCTGTTTCATCTCTGGATTTACTCAGTGTACTGCATTAGGGTACTAACATGTTTCACTTCCAGGTTTGTGAACAGTTCAGAACATGCAAAAAAGGGTGTGTAAGACTGCCTATTTGGCTTTGCCACCAAAATAAATTATCTAAGTTAAAAGTTCATGCCCAGATTTGCATTTTCAGCAAAGCAGTCAGTGCTACAATAGCTACTGAAGGCTGGGACTGGAGTCCTCCATACATACTCCTGCAACTCCCCTGACATCAGTTGGAGTACTTACAGTACTCTGTGTGAGCTGCTGCAACTTGTTAACCTGACAGAAAACTAACTCAGCAAAATAGAAAACAAAAACCACCCCTAAATGGATCAGTTTTTATGTGGTTATCTAGCTAAGTCTTTGTGGAAAGGTATTAGCACAGATGCAGAGGTGGTAGTGGTGGTGGTGCCACAGGGAAGAAAAGGAAGACTGTGCTTCCTGTGGCAGGAAGCTGTTGAGTTGGCTTGCCTCCCTATGAAACTGTACCGAGTGTCCTAGTCAATGTTTAATTTGAAAATTTCTATGATTCTCTTATTTAGGATAGATTATTTTGAATGGCTTACATAAAGTTCGCAGTGTTAATCTTGAGTCCCTGTTAATTGGAACCTCTGTCTCCCAGCTCCAAGAAAACTACATTTTTTGCTTCACCTGTGTTTTGAGGTGCTCTCAGAAGCTGGTTTATGGAGGTATCATTTAGTTGAAACTGAAATCTCGTGCCTACTGAATGTTCTGTTTTGTGGAAGTTGAAAAGTTATGATTTAAAGTTACTTGTAGAATATAATCTAGTGTCTGTTGACTTGGTTCTCAATGAAACTGCAGATGTGACAAGGCATAAATAAGCCATAAATACCGTAGCCTGAAGTATCACAAATCAACCATGCTGTTTTGAAGATGGGAAACTTCAGTAAGATTAAGTTTGTATATTTTGGATAGAAGTGAGGAGTGTACCTGTACAGGATGTAGAGACATGTAAGATGCCTTGAAAGCTCAAATTGAGTAGACTGAATCTAGTGTTAAGTTTTAGCTTAAACAAGTTTTTTTCAGCTGACTGAAGTAATTTATACATCTTGGAAATAAGGGAACTTTCTGGAGTTTGTTGCCTGGAAATAAGATTGTTTTTGACCTCAATGCCATACTTCTATCCATAAGACCGTTATGTACTTGAACAATTTTTAACAGCTGTCTGCCTGAAATAATGTGATTGGTTCCAAACCAAACAGGGGCTTATATTTTAATACATAAAACTAGTCTAATAGAAGCTCCAAAACCAAGGTTGTTTTTTTCTAAAAGGCTATAATTTTTCTTTTAAATTATTTGAAGTGCAAGTTGTAGTGTGTTGAAACCCAGAATAGCTGTTGATATGGTGATGGCAAAGAGGCAAGAAGGGCCTTTGTAGCGGTTCCACAGAGATGTTTATTCCAGCCATGCACGCAGATTGTCCAGGGTCAAAGGCGAGCCTCATGGGAAGGGTCCAGGTTCAAGTATAAGGGTGGTAGGGGCTGGGAGAGCATCAGGGACCAATTGTCAGGGGGCATGGGGGCAGTACAAAGGTGGGGTTAGGGTGTGGGAGCCAATGGGGAAATAGGGAGGGAGTGACTGAGGGACATAGGGACGGGGATGGGGTTAACAGGGCTGACTGAGGGAGTAGAACAGGATTACATTGGCATAACAGAAACAAGGTATCCTGTGAGAGAAGCCTCTTCTGTCTCCCCAACCCAGGGAATGCCTCTCGGGGTCCACAGACCTCCACATTAGTGAATGTTAAACATAGCCCAACTTTCAACATATCTTCTAATATTTAATTTCAGATAAACATCCTGATCAGGTAGTTGATACTGAAAGACGATCAAAATTGAAAATGGACAATTCTACTACCCACGTATCTGCCAACTAAGATTTTAACTATCCTTTAATAAATTTTGAAAGACTTGATTATTTTGAGCACTGCCAGTTGAGAAGTTTAATTATCTGTAAGCCATTGAACTCTGGACTGAAAGATGGGAATAAGCTCATTACCAGATTTATAAATGAATTTCAAATTGATGTTCCCAGTGGAACAAAAATTGGTTGTTATTTAAAGCATGACAAACAAGGAGAGAAGATTTGTGAAATGGCTGACTGTTGGAAGACTTCTGTCAAACTGTCATGACTAAATGACATTTCCAACACAATTTTGCTTGCTTAAATTAATTTGGAGATGGGCAGAATGTGCATATCACTTGTGGAAAATTTTAACAAATTAATAGACCCAGCCCAGCGTAGATGCAAAGCTAGACTAAAGTTAACCTGTTTTTTTTTTTCTGGAGTTGATTTAGCCAAGAAAGACTTAAGGAAAAATTAAATGTCCAATTCAACAATAACCTTAGTCTGTGCTAACTGTTGAAGAGTCTGCAGCAAACTTGCATTTGAATTTTATTGATGAAGTACCTAAACTTTATGCAGACTTATCTAACTTATTTTAGGATGCAGGGTCCTATGGCATTTGGTAATAAAAAGTCCGAAGCAAGGTATTTTTTTCGTGTGAAACCTCAGTGCTAATGTGTGTGTTTTGGTTTGTGTTTTTAGGGATCAGACGGGAATCTCCAATTTATTGCTTTCTGAGTGTTCTGTCTGGTGAAAGTCATGTCATCCATATTGCCATTCACTCCACCAGTTGTGAAGAGACTTCTGGGGTGGAAAAAATCTGCTGGTGGCAATGCAGGGGCTGGTGGTGGTGAGCAGAATGGTCAGGAGGAAAAGTGGTGTGAGAAAGCGGTGAAAAGCTTGGTCAAGAAGCTAAAGAAAACAGGACAACTGGATGAGCTTGAGAAGGCAATTACCACTCAGAATTGCAATACAAAATGTGTGACAATTCCAAGGTAAGTGCTGTTGTGTTTGAAATTGTTACAACCACTTAGGAAATAAGGAAATTGATGTTTAGGCTATCTGAACAAATGACTAAAAAAATCAGTTGCATGCTTTGATTCTTTACAAATTCTTTAAAACCTATTTTGGTTTTATATAGTGCTTGCTTATAACTGAATCACATGCTTTGTAAAGTTACAATTTCTAATAATATCTTTGTTTCAATTTTCATTGCTACTTAGATTCAAATTCTATGTATTCTGGGGATGCCTAGCACAGTTCTTAGTTTGTAGCACTGTCTTATGGTTTTATTTAATAACCCTATCTATAATCAGAGGGACATACTTGAACTTTCACTTTAAAAATAAGACTAGTTTTTCCTTGGTCAACACTTCAGTCATCTATTTATTTTCTATTGTGTCTGATAGTTTCAGTTAAATTGTACAAGCTGTATCCATTCTCCCTTTTGAGGTTTTGTCTTTGGAGGCGCATTGTCTGAAGACCATTTTAACTATTTGTTATTGGTTAATGTAAATGCTTTTTTATTTAATAACTTAGGGTATTTCTAGAACTGTTTTTCCACTCCTGATATGTTGTCTTAGTTTAAAGACAGGTGTGCCTGCTAAGAAAAGCAGGAGTCTCTCTCTTGCAATGGACAATGCAAACTTCCTCTTTCTGACTTGCTCTAATTTTGGAATTAAAGAAGCTCTCAGGCAAAGAATTTGGTATAGGAATAACAGTTCTTTACTAGTGAGTCTAACAATATAAACAAAATAACAATAACTATGGTATCAACAACAAAAAGAGTTAGAAAACAGTCAGTTTCTCTGATGCTGGCACCTTTCCGGGGCGAGCAGGAGTCCCGAGGGACTAGATGGATACGAAGCTCGGTGGCAGTAGCTGGAGCCGTAGAAAACCGTCCCGGCAGGAAGGAGAAACAGCGTGGAGAAACCCGGAGCAAAACCGAAGCAACTGTGGGTGCAGGGCGATGGGGCGGCAGCTCCCGGCAGGGCAGGGAGAGACCAGGGTCTGAATTCCCGGGGGACCTGCTAAAGTCACTCTGAGCTCTGCTCCAGGTGAGGTCTGGTGAGATCTCCCCAGAGTCAAAGACTGAATTCCCCAGTTCCCCAAGCCCCTGAGAGAGAGGTGTAGTTGGTACCGCCCTTTCTCTGACAGTTACCTCATTTTTCTCTTCAAAGTACCTTTAAGTGCCCATAAGCACCCAGCAATCAGCTTCCTAGCAACTTTTTTTGGGAAAAAATTCTATAAGAAAGCATCCCAACCCCCAACATACGTATATACATTTAGGTAATTAATTTGCATTCTACCCCTTTGTCTTTCTCAATTCATAGCAACTGCTGTGTGAGGGGCAAGGGTTATGTTTCTAAGTAAATGCAGTCTGTTTTCCATTCATGTACAGAAATACCACTGAGATGCCTGTGCGAGCTCATTATGTGCAACACAAGTATCAAATCACTTCACAGGTGTATTTCTCTATGAAAAAGAGAATCTGGTAACATGGGAATATTTTGGGCATTTAGTGCCTTGACACATAAAATAAATTCTAGGGGAGAGAAACTGCATCTGGTTTATGACCCTAGTTTCTGTATTAGCACGTTCATCCCAACTACTTTTGAACTTTGTATTAATCATAGAACAAACTAGGTTTGACTGGTGTCAGTAATGATTTCCATATATCAAATGTGTTATACCTCTTATAATGGTTCTAGTGTTCTTTTAGATTTGACACAACTGTTTTGGAAAATCATGAGTATGCTCTGAATAAATGACTACTTTAATTGTTTTCTCTTTTCTATCCACCTTTTGTTTCTAATGCTGCCCTCTGCTTGTATTTTCTTCCCTAGAGCAGTTCCAAAATTCTCTGTGTTTCTCTTCTGCTTTCTTCCTTTTGCTATCTGGAAAACAATCGGAAATAAAATATTAGCTCTTTCTTGTTTTGGTGTATATCAGTAGACTAAGATTGGAATCTGTAGGGGTATGTATTTCTTGACTTGACATGAGATGACTATGTATTTATCAAGTCTTTACCATGATAAAGACAAAATGCTTTAATTGTGAGGTGTTTCATATGACAGAAGCTAAATATCCCATATAGAGATTCACTTGATATAAAATGTGTATCTATTTTCTGGAGCTTTCCTGTGAGGGTACTGGTGAATTAAAGAAATACGAACA
>VZTB01008014.1:890475-960444 GCA_013397245.1 Thryothorus ludovicianus | reverse complement strand
TATCTGCTTTTCATGATTTTATATTTTTTTTTTTTTAGGATGCTTTGGTTTCTTTTGGGGGAATGAAAATGTAGGTCAGACACTTGAACCCATTCCCACACACATTCTCTTTTCTAGCCATCCATTAATTTTGATTTAGAAAAGTTGCAATGGGATTTTCTGAAAATTCTGAATTTGCGTCTCATGTCCCTGTTCTAATGTAAGAAGAGCCTCCCCAGCCAATTCATGTCTCCCAGAAGCCAAAAATGCTGGAGTGATGGCCTGTCCTCACTTAGAAAAGAGACTGTGGTGCACTGCAGGAGATGTAGTTCGACAGGAATGTTCAATCTATACAGCAGATCAGGAGCCAAGAAATACTTGAATAGAGCTCCCACGGCTAACAGGGCTCTGAGCACCTCACTTAATCTACAGTGTGACCACTCCCCACCTGTAAATTGACACACACTTCCTTGTTTCACAAAGGCTTCAAGAGGATAAAAATCTGTGAAAGTTATGAGATTCTCAGATACTGTGATAAGTCCCAGGATAAACAAATGTTGAATGCAAAACAGCAGCTTGCATGGTACATATTCAAGGGCATGTGGAATGAATTAGAAAGATGAAGAGAAGGAGCAGAAGAATGAGAATGGGAAGAAGCAGAAGGGAGGAAGGATAGACAGAAACTGCAAGTCAGGCAGTGTCACTGGGAGCTATGGGAGAGTTACAGTGAGTCCTGCACACTTGGAGTTCAAACTGCAAATAATCTTGGAAGTGTATATAAAGCAAACTGAGCCAAAGGCTTACAAATGAGTTGTTTGCAAAAATCCAGTGTTGACATTTTTGTGAAGTGACCAAAAGTAACTCCCAAAGAAGGGATCTTACTGTGTGCATTTAGAGCAGGAGTGGAGATATTAAACCCAGGTTTTATTTAATATCTCACAATAGTAATTTTGGAGGGAGAACAATATAAGCAGGCAAAGAAAATTAATTTTCTGTACTGTGCCCTGCCAGTGGTGTGAGGGAAAAGGCAAGTCTGCATATAGACATGTGTAGATCTGTAAATAATAGGCAATAAGATCATACACAATTCCTTAGCTGCCCTTTCTCTTCTTCCCCTATTTTTTTTTTTTATTTCTTTTTTTTGTTGAGAGTGCATATTATGAAACTACATACTGGGAAGAGATGAATGGATTATTTTTCTGACAATGGGATATAAAGATTAACCATTCACTCATTTAAAAAACAAAATCAGTTTTAGAACTGCATGTTTAGCAATATGATGGATCAGTTCGAGAAACTGCTGCTGCTTTTCAAAGAACTGAAGAGTGTGGTCAGTAAAGAAGAGGAAAAGCCATTTGGCGTGACAAGGAAGAGGTGACAAAACTCAGAGGAGAAAATACAAGATTTATGTACAGAAAGCTTTAATACAGTGATGCCAGGTAGATGGTTTTATCTTACTACTGGGAAGTGTGCAAAGCCTGCCATTGGGATGGAGAGCGTGTGTATTTTTGCCCCAAAACATACTGGATGTGATACATTCCTGTGCAGAAGGACAAAACTCCCAGCTAAGCTTTCCAAAAAGGATTTAGGCAATGCACAGTAATTTATGCTGGCTTTCTGCACCAGAGGTCAGAATTGCCACTGGTCATACTAATGACAAGCCTCTGCTCGACTGCAGTGAAACAACAGTGGCTGCAGATTAGGTGTGCTGATATTGCAAAACCTCTTCCAGCAGCGAGGAATGAAACAGCTTAGTGATAAATGGAAGGACCTGGAACAGAGAGCTGCTCATGATTTGCTGAGGAATGTCTCAAAGTCACTCTGAGGCATCTAATGCTCATACCATTCTCACTAGGCTGGGCTGCCTTAGAAGCAGATGAATATTTTGTTGTTTTTTTTCTCTTTGCAGTGATTCACTTTCTACTAAAGGCAATGGCTCTCAGGAGTACCAGCTGGCTTAGGTACTCCTCTGTGTCCACTTTGCATATACATGCATTGTAGGCATCTTCATCCCCACAATACCCCAAATCTCCTTGATATTCATAAACTTCAGAAGCAAATTTTAAAATGCTATTTAGATGGTGTTTGAAATCCTATTAGGCACTTCATCTGCATTTGTGTGTCTAGATTCCATTTAAAATCTGATGCTAGAAGCCCACGTGACACTTCAAATAGAACTTCAAAAAATGGAGTTTTTATAGTCTGATCTTCATGTAAAGTGATATATTTTGAAATTCTTCAGGCAGAACTGTTAAGATAAAAACAATTCACAACTTAGAATAGTGAATTTATGTTGTATTTTGGAGATTCTCTCTGCCAGTCACCAAGCACAGTAGATTTTGTGAGGCAAGGTCATAAGCTACTGAAATTAATAAGAACTCTTTGCTTTCAGTGAGCTTCACATCACACCCTTCACTGAAGTATATCCAGATAGACTTACACACTGTTTACTGCATTTTATTTGAATGAAAGTGAAAACTAATGCAAGTGTCAAGAGAAAAACAGCTAAAAATTAAATGGGTAATAGACCTGCTGAACAACTGATGAAGGAGGTAGCTGAGTACCCTGAGGGGTTTGGAAGGAAAACAGCAGGTATTATTTGAATAAACACGTTTAAAATAATGAAATGTGTCTAAGGTGCATACAAGAAGTCCAGAAAACCAACAAAGGGTTTTAATCATAGATAAATTTTAAAACACAATATTCTGGAATTTGTTGTCAAAAACCTTTGGTACAGAAATGTATAGATTCTAAATGGCATGACACATCTTCTCATCACACAAATGAAATACAATAAGGCATATACTTTCCCATACCTTATGGCTTTTCTTCCCTACATCTGTTTTGCACAGTGGTTTTTAATTTTAGGATTCCATCACCACCACCATTCCCCCTTTCCTCCTGAAGCAGGGAGTGGGAGATCACTGCCATCTACAGATAGAAGATAGTATCACTAATATTAGAGCAAATTGTTGGAACAGTTTCATGCTGTAACGTTTTTCTTTTTTCCCTTGAACACTTGTCTCCTCAACCCTGCCTTCCTCTTGAAAAACCCCACAGTCACCCAACACATGCTATCATTTCTTTGGCACCCTGATCATAATCTCCCTCATAAAAAGAAAAACCATGGTACTTGAAGAATCTTAGAAGCCCTGTAATGTTTTAAGTCAAAATTGAAAGAAAAAAATAAAAAAATGCAGGATTCACAAATGTGCTTTCCATTACTTATTATATTTGTCAGAATTTAGTATACATGTCAAAATTATAAATAGCTTCTCACAGCTTTCTCAGAAGGCAGCCAAGAGAAATAACAAACTCTGAGGACATTTGTATAGATGGATTGAGTAAGTGGTACCTGCTTTCCATGCACCACTGCCTGGGTCATCGTTTCAAGATGACACATCAGGAAACACAAGCAAGTATGGCACTGTAGGAACAGCAGAGATACAGCTTAATCTCAATTTAACCTCTGTCTTTTGTTTTCTTCCTCCAAAGAAAGGAGTAAAAAAATTGATAAAGCTTCATGTTGTTTTTATTTATTGTAGAAGAACTGCAAATCTGCAGCCTATCAAAACTCATTACAATTAATATTTAAATTTTCCTTTAAAAAGGAAAAATAATAAAATTCATAATTTCCATCCTGTATCTTCTGTATTTAGATAGAAAGTTTTTAATTGAAACAAAAATGTTTATCAAACATATCAGATATCCATTATTAAGATACAACAGCATTCACTATTTTTTAACCTTTTCCAATAGATGCTGTTCAACTGAATTCTTGAAATTACTGCCTATCTGACAACATTAAAAAAATAATAGAATCACAGATTTGGCAAATTAAAAGCAGTCCAGTGTCCCCATTAAGAGCAGGTGATTTGGCTTGCAATTCCTTTTCTGCCATGTGGTACTTGACACAGTAAAGAAACTGATGGGCAGAACCAAAAAGAACTTATTTCCCTCTGAAATATCTAACTGTAGGATTAGGCTCACTGAAATTATTTTTACCTATGAACTTGATAATTTAAGTCTGCAAGAGATCACACAACTGTAATATTTAGATAAAAAAAAAAAGGCAGAAGCTAAATGCAGTAGAGTTAAAGTAATCTGTAATTGCAGGGGCTTTCATTTGCTATCTGCCAAAATAGTCTTTTTCATGCACTGGAGAAATGCTAATTTGCTTTCCAGGTGAGAGAAATTCCCTGGCTTGCTTGTCTTGCTGTCTATATATTATCCTAGCAGCCAGAGTAGAATTCTGCTTTGATGTGGGAGTCCATTGCAGCATGATAATATGATTGCTTCAAAGAACATATTATTGTACTAGCAACACCAAACAAGTCTCTTCTTGGACAAATTTGAGGAGTAAAAGCAACAGTTAATCTGGCCTGATCATAGGGAAGGAGAGATCTCTGACTCTGAAAACCTCTACCATCATTGTTTTGCAGAACCAGTTTCCCCTTTATAATCCTGTGTCCACTGAAGATACATCTGATTTCCTTTAAAACTTCTGGCAATTTAAACCCAGTTTATAAGAGCAACTTTCAAAAAATACAGGCTGAAAATTTAGGGCCCACTAAACTCAGTGGCAAAAGTCCTGTTAGCTTCAGTAGAGGTCAGATTTTCATTCCTGATATTGATTCAGCTGCTACCTTTAAATACAGCAGCTTTAAGGTTGTTTCTACAGCAAGTGAGTGTCAGGTGTGTTTATTATTCTAAACCACACAATTTCTTTAGAAAAGTAAATATCTGAGTACCTTTGCATTTCAACGAGCAAGTCTGACAGGAGGCATTTTTAACATATATTTAATTGAAATGGTTTTATGGGAACTACAGAAGGAAAGCTGCTTTTTTTCCCCTCTCCCTCTCAAAGGGCGTTTCGATGTGTAGCCAGGAGGTGGCATTCCTGGGTAACAGTTCAAGGAATTCATATACACAATTTCTCTTTTGCATATGAGAGAATGTCCTGGGTTGATGCTAAATTGTATCCCCATTCATCTGTTTCGCTCAGAAATAAGTGTTGTACCTTTAAAAATTGGATCTGAAAGTGAAGAAGACACACTAAAATTCCTGAAGCAGTTGTTTTCAAAACATAAAGATAAGAATCGGCAGTTTTTTTAGACTCACTCAGTCTGTGCTTTTAGCGGGGTGTAGACAGCAAAAGAGAGCTCTCCTTTGCTTTTTGTTAGTTTTTTTTACTAGCCGAAGCAGAAAAGTTCTCCGAACTGCGTTTTTTTTTTTTTTTTTTAACCCGCTCTAGCCTAAACACCAAAAAAACCACCAAAAACTCNCCCGCTCTAGACTAAACACCCAAAAAAACACCAAAAACTCAACCCTTAACCACCAAACCTAACCTAAACCAAGACAGAGAAAAAGGATTCATACTATAGTGGAAGTTAGTCAATTAACTGAGGCTTAAACTAATGCAATAAATTTGCTTTATATATTCTTTGTTTTACGAGAAGTGGCAGAGTTATCCAGTAGTAGACATTAATCTTCATGATGAGGCAGCAGGGATCTGGCAAGTTATATTCATCTTCCTGTAAAGTATTTGATAGTAAAAGTCCTTTTCTTCAGTTATGTCGTTTTGTTCCTCCAAATAAGCCAGTTTGCAATAATTCATTGACCACAATAATACCCACTATAATACTGTTATAAGAACAGTTAGGAAATCTGAGGGGAAAAAAACCCAGCTGAATTTTAGCCAGTCAATGAATCTTAATCAGATTTTTCAAAGTCTGATCATTCCCATTTGTGATCCAGTTGGTCTATGGAGTATTGCCATATTTAACATCTGTGTCACATCATGCCTTTCCTGTTGCCTCATTGATCAACAGACAACATGTGATGTTTCCCAGATGTTCAAACATGGCAGATCCCAAGAGACCTATTAAATTACACTGAAAGCAAAACAACATCTATGTTGTAAAAGTTTTTTTAAATTCAGGTATGCCTGAATATTCATAAACTTGCTACAAGATACTTACTGATATTCAAATTGCTTTTTAAAATCAGTCAAACTCTTAGAAATGTCCACATTGTGTATTAATAAGGATTCTGTGTCACAGAGTTGATAAAATTTTCTGTTCTGCCATATAAAGCAAGTTAAAATAGAATTAAGCATCTACTTACACATGGAGAAGATAAAACACTGGATTTTTTTACTTCATTTTACTATTTGTCTCCTCTCACTACATGCAATCTGTGTCCTAGCAGATTTTTACTCAGATTTCTTGATAATTATATAATTTTTTATCAGATAAAGCTGAATGAATAATGATTTTTAAAACCTTGTGCATTGCATTCTCTGAGCAAGGCAAGGCAGTATGTGCTGCTCTTCAGTGTGGCCTTTTTCCACTGAAAAACATCATTATAAAGATCAAGACTTACTAAGATGTTACTTAAAACTTTGTTCTGTACCTGAATAACAGTGACATAAAATTCTAGATCGGATTTCAGACAGCAAATGTGATCCAGTTTACACCAGCATGGTACAACATTCTGCTTTGAAGCAGAATGATACAGTAGCTTTTGACGCAGTGATTTTTACATTACTATGAGTATCCTTCACACCTTTCTGGAGCTTGTGCTACTCTTCTAGCAACATTTCTACTTCAAATTTTGTGCTGGCATTTTCAGCCATGAGAGTCTCAGCATTTTCTGATGTACACAGGCAGCTGTATGCAGAATATCAGTTCCTTTATTTTGTCAGCTGCGAATCAGCAGCACAGAGAACTCAGGTGCAATCTGTTTAAATCAAAGCAACATTTCTCCACATTACTACAATGACTCATCAAAAGCTTATCTTGCCTTACTCTTTAATAAGAAGGAACACAGCTACTTTGGAAAGGCCACCTCAAAGAGAGAAGTTCCTTCTTTGCTTATTGATGATACCATCAACATTTGTTTTTCTCTTAAATCAAATAAGGCTTTACAATAGGTTGCTTTTTCTTCCCCAGAAAAGAGGTTAAGAAATTTCAGTTCAGAAATGGCCACGTATTATTTTTTGGTCTTTCCCAATATAAAAAAAATGAGGTTTTTTTCCCAGCCCAGCCTCTCCTGGTGGATTTGTAACCCTGCTGTACCTGCAGGAAGCAGCTCCCGGTGGGTCGCGGGCGCTTGGCTCCGCTGCCGTGCTCAGATGCGGCTCCCAGAGCAGCATCCATCGGGTGATGCAGGCGCTGCAGCAACGCGCCCACAAAGGGACCGGGCAGCCAGACCTCGAGGGAAGTAACGCTGCTGCACTGACAACCATGAGGTTCGAAGTTTCAGTGAGGTTTTTTTTCCCGGTTTGGTCAGAAAATGGAAATGTTTCCATTTCGAGCAATAGATTTATCCAAAAGAAAACGTCTTACAGGTTTTTTTTCTGATGGTTTGTCAAGCTGAAAACTGCGAGTGAGGAGGAAATAAAAATGCTCTAGGTGTCCTGGATTAGTAATACTCCAGTATTTTCAATGTTGTCTCCATTGCGGAGTAATTTTGGACAGTCACATCTTTATTTCAATTTACACACATAACTAATTTTTGTTGAGCAGTCTAGTGGGGTCTGAGGGCACTGAGTGCCCAGGTATATATTAATTACAAAACATTTTTTTTAGTGATACCAGGAACAACATAGGCACCTAAAAGTTACAAGGTATCTGTGTTGGAGCTGTCCAGGAGTCCATCCACAAAGTATAATTTGCAGGACTAGGACTGCTAATTTTTAGAAGCTTCAAAATGACAAAGCTGCATACACAAACAAGTAGGTAGTTGAGTTTTTAAAATTAGAGTATCTACTTATAGTACAGACATATGCAGCTTAAAAAAGATTCTCTGTCCAGATTTTGAACTCACCTAAATTGTTTATATGTCTTTTTAAAAGAAATACATAATTAGAACCATTATTATTTAATGGCATAAGACTTAACAAACTTTGGTTTTGTTATTGACACTTGGAGAACAACAGCCAGAGATTTGGCAAAGTGAGGATGGAAGGTTTGTGCAGTATCATGAAGCATGTGGAATACAAACACAGGAAGGAGACAAGAAAAGCACAGATCTGGATAATGGTAAAGCAACGCATATGGAAAGTCAGCTTGAGAAGAACAGTCACATATGCCAAAAATAATTCACTAGCTACATTTAGTTAGAAGATTTGGGGAGCAAACATAAGCATCCTAAACAACTGCAGTAGGTTAGCCAGAGTGTCTGCTGGCCCCAGGGTCACATATTCCTGCTCTAACTGCCAGCAGCGTCCATTTGGAATGAGGAGCTTTCCAAGTGCTGGCCAGTGGAGAGAAAACTGTCTGTTCCTTTCCTTTTCTCATCATTTCCTATGAAATGTATACTGCAATGTAAAGCCCTGTCAGAAATACCTGAGCCAGTTGATCTGTGCAGAATGTGCTGATCTGCAGAATTGCTTGGTTGTGGTCTAGAAACAAAACTGTAGTGTTGGTCTGCTCCTGCACATGAACATATCTTCGTATGACCAATTATTTTTGTTTAATTACAAATAATTCTTTCATTTAAGGAAATAGAAAGGCTTCTAAAACAGGCACAGGAGATATCCTTACTCTCCTGGGAATATTTTGTGGAAGGATTTTCTCCTGTTCTTGTTATTGGGGTCATTTGCTGTTGGCATTGCTTTCACAGTGTCAGCTCCCAAGTTTGTTGTGTGACGTCTATAAAATAATGAAATGGATGACATTTGGGACCAATTTCACCAAGTGTTCTAGACCTTTGGATTTAGCTCTGGAACACTATGTTTTATAGGAGTTCATTTGCTTGGGTCCAGACTTTAGAATCAATGTCAATTGAGTTTAGTAATCCTCTCTTTTTTCTAGAATTCTTACACTTGATCAATCTGAGCCTATAAAAAAAATGAGGCTTTCTACAAGTTTGCTCTTGTAGAGTGGGTTATTGGCCAACTGTTCCTTCAAATGGCATAGTTTTCCTAGAGGATCATCTTTTCCAAATGCTTGTTTTCTAAACAATAATTTTCATGTTCTCTTGCTGTTACCAAAAAACACAGCATATTGCCAAAATTTCAACAACTAACATGAAAGCTAACTAGGGAATCTGCAGTGTCATTACAGATAATCCTTACAGACCATTAATGGGTATCACAGCCTGTCTGAGAGCCTTGCTCACTGGTAATGGATTTGTAGTTGCTCTTGTCCTGGATCAGGTGAGTACATCCAAAGTCTTTTTCTAATGCCTTGTGTTAAATTGTATTGCATAATAAGCTGATGCACAGTAATTTATATTTTCCTTAAGGCCTAAATATTAAAAGTGCTCTCATAATGTAGTCAGCATGGGTCAGAATCAAATACAATAGAATTTCATCACAAACTCATCTTTCCTCCCTCTTTTGATGTTTTCTTTATGGCAGTAATCACCAAAGGCCCAGGTAATATTTCAATGACAGTTTTCATTATTTTTAAGAGACATTCAAATGAACATGGATGTATTTGGCTTCAAATTCCAAGTAATTTCAAATTCTAAGATGCCTCTAGATAATTTAAAAAATACTTCTAGTTTTCATTTTTCTGAAAACCTAATACTTTATGTGGCTGCTACTGCCATTTCAGCTGTTACAAGTAAGATGATTTGTTCATTGAAAACCAAACACCTCTGAGATTGTTTTCTATATCTTTAGAGTTTTCTATATCTTTAGAGTTTCTAATGACAGTGTTTCCCCCATAGTATTAACCACACAAGCCTCTTATCTTGTTTGAATTTCACAGGGCCAATTTTCAAGCACAGTTCTCCCATGTAAGGCAGTGCATATTTTCCAGTCACTACCTTGATCTGAGTCCAGGTAGGAGTTCTCAGTTTGTACAAATTCCATTGTCCATTTTAGCACACCTGATTCAGTAACATGTTGGAGCCATTATAGATTCCTCTCATGCACTTCAATGTTTCCTGAGTAGTGGAACTGTAATTGTTTAAATACCCAGACATCTAGAACTTTTGCCCTGAAGGCCCCATCCATGAAGCATTTTTCACTCTGCCCTTGTAGTACTATGCCCTAGCTTGTCTTCTACTTCTAACAACTTAAAAAGAAGCTTTCTTTCCATCATGTCAGCATTTATCCGAACCACTTCTCATTTTTTTTGTAGTATTTCTCATTTCTCTCATTTTATAGACTAAACTGTTAACTTTGCATAAAACTTAAGGATTATCACCCAGCAAATTACAATCCTTTCTTTTCATGAGATATAACTATGTGATCATTAAGCTCTCTAGACATTCCTTAGCCACTGTGTATTGCTGGCTACAAGCTGTAACTTTTACTTGTATTTGAACTGAATACCAGTGCTTTCCAGGGTACCAAGTCATCAACAGCTGGACTAAGCTGAAGGTTTATAGCTCATTAATTAGGTTTTCACCTTGTCTGTGTCATTGAGCAATTAGGCTATGAAGTGAAATTTCTACAAGGCATTTCCCACTTGCAAATTCTTGTACCACTACAGCAGAGACAACATGGCTGCTATCCTTGGGCCACAAGCAGGATTTAAAAAAAAAAATAAATTAGTAGTAGACATACAGCCTTACTAAAGTTCTTTATCTAATCCAATTTTACAGCTAACAGCCACAGCAACTCCATAATCCATTCATTCCCCTCCACAGCAATTTATTTCAAACTCCTTCCTTCTTTGCTCTGTCCAGCCGTTCCTAAAGCCGAAGATTAGCCAAAGCTGCCTTGTCTCCCTAATTCCATAGTACAATAACAGCTTGCTTTAATTCCTTTTAAAGAGCTCCAATATCCTAGTTTAGGCCTTATTTCCTCACCTGAGGTGTCTACAAACGTGTCACTAACTTAAACCATAACTAATTTGGCCCTGACAGTTAACGTCTTGCTGCCAGTTTCAATTAGGGAGGAGAAACAACTGCTGAAATCAGGTGTTTGTGGTGTAATCCTGTGTACTTGTAAGGAGAACCAAAATGCTCTTTCCCTAGACACAGGTGGCACCAGATAACATGGTGATGGCAGGCTTCTTTCAAACATTTCAGAAACTTGAAGGATTTCACCTAACAGTTTGTCTTCCAGTGCAAATGTTGACTGGTGCTCTCCTCTTTGCTTTCTCTTCTGCCTCTCCTCTACAGAGTCTTTGTCAAGTAACAGCCAGATCCTTTACTCATTAATGTGTTTGTCTTTACACTTTGTTTCTTAGTGGTATAATATTTTATTCTCAGAAGTGGGAACAGCGATTCCTTTCTTCCAAATTATAGTGTGACAACCAGTATGAAAGTTCTTGTATTTTTTCTTCTTTGCTATTCTAAAGAAGTAACTCTAACACACTGAAAATGTCTTTCTCTCCCAACTCAATCAAGATGCAGTGAGCATGACAGTGAGTAACAGAGAGCCCTGCTGCAGCCAGCAAAGCTTATCTCTGAACTGCTCCCCAGGTCCCTGCATAAGTTTCAGCTGAATCATAATTCCCAAGTATCCTTACAGCCAGGATCAAGCAGCATTATCACAGAGCTTATCTTCCCCAGAATCTAAGCATTGCTTGGAATTACTTTACCATGAAGGCAGAACCACATCTCTAATTTATATCAGCACATTCCTGAGACAGTCATATTTCAGTATATAATCAGTAAATCCCTTATATAACAACCAACCAGACAATTAAAACATCTTTTCAAGCAGAGCTCTT
Organism: Thryothorus ludovicianus; assembly: GCA_013397245.1. NCBI lineage: Eukaryota > Metazoa > Chordata > Aves > Passeriformes > Certhiidae > Thryothorus > Thryothorus ludovicianus. The sequence continues at coordinate 948,826 of VZTB01008014.1, read as the reverse complement.
TCTAGTCTATCTGCTCTTCTGAGTGAGAGACTGTGCCCTTTGGAACCCTGAGCAACATCACTGCAGGTAAGGAGTCACACCATCGAGTGGATTTTTTCTGGTGCACAGCAACAGCCAGGTGTACTCTGGATGTGTACAGGAGCTTTCATGTTATAAGAGCTATAATTAAATTACCACCTACAATAATAGACCTGAGATTAATGAGCTCAGACAGAGACGCTTCGTTGAACCACAAGAAACGAGACAGACCCATAATGAGACATTTTTCAGCCTTATTAGAAATAAGACAGATGAAACCAGGCAGCTGACTGGCCTTTTGGTGCTGGGACTGTGCTCCCTGGGTGTGTGTCCCACAGGGTGCTCTGTGGCTGCTCCCCACAGGCAGGGTGCCCTGTGGGTGTCCTGTGGGTGCTCCCTGCAGGTAAGGCACCCTGTGGGTGTCAAGTGGGTGCTCCATGCAGACAGGGTGCCCTGTGGATTCCCTATGGGTGCCCTGTGGGTGCTCCTCGCAGGCAGCGTGCTCTGTGGATGCCCTGTGGGTGCTCCATGCAGGCAGGGTGTTCTGTGGATTCCCTATGGGTGCCCTGTGGGTGCTCCATGCAGGCAGCGTGCCCTGTGGATGCCCTGTGGGTGCTCCATGCAGGCAGGGTGTTCTGTGGATTCCCTATGGGTGCCCTGTGGGTGCTCCGTGCAGGCAGGGTGCTCTGTGGATTCCCTATGGGTGCCCTCTGCATGCTCCCTGCAGGCAGGATGCCCTGTGGGTGCCCTTTTGGTGCTTTGTGGGTGCTCCCCACAGGCAGAGTGCTCTGTGGGTGCTCTGTAGGTACCCTGGGNCCCTTTTGGTGCTTTGTGGGTGCTCCCCACAGGCAGAGTGCTCTGTGGGTGCTCTGTAGATACCCTGTGGGTACTCTATGGGTGCTCCCCGCAGACAGAATGCCCTGTGGATGCCCTATGGGCTCTCCCCGCAGGCAGGGTGCTCTGTGGATACCCTGTGGGCGCTCCCCGCAGGCAGGGTGCCCTATGGATACCCTCCTGTGGGCGCTCCCTCCGCCGCCGCGGCCCCCGCCCGGGTCGCGCCGCTGTCTCCATGCGACAGCGCAGCGTGGGCGTCTCCCAGCGCCCTCATTTGCATACCGTCGCGAGCGACCAATGGGCGGGCGGCGCTGCCGCCGTTATTTGCATACGGCCGGGCGGCGNAGCGGCGGCGGGGCCCGGGCGGGCTCGGTGGGCGGCTCGCCCGCTCCCGCTCGGGGCGGCGGGTCCCTCCTCCGTCTGTGGCAGCATCACCCTGGCACCTCCGGGGAGTGTTTCCTTCAGCGTTACCTCCGGGTCCAGGGCTTGTGTTTGAGCCTGTCATCTTCCTCTGCTGTTCTCACTAGAGAATGTTGCCCGTTCCATTCTTTTGCTTGGGGCTTCAGGTCTTTTCTTCAGTTATTAACATTTTTTATTTAGCGATGAGTTCGTGTTTTAAGGCCTCAGTTAAAGCTACACCCTGCATGGTACCAGCTTTCCCCTAAAGAGTTCATTGTTTTGATCTTCCACGAATTGCTGGTTTGTTATCCTACCTGGAATGCCATGTATTTGTCCTGTAGAGGGTATCAGATGTTCTAGAGTTTTCCCTCCTTATCTAGATGGAAAACTACTGTACTCTTTATCTTCTCTAGAGTGAATCTTCATCTTCTTCTGACCCCTTTATCTCTTTTCTCTTTTGTGTATGCTTTGCTTTAATAGTTTATCTGGTTTCTTTTAAGAGAGAAACAGCTGGTTTATTTTCAGAGAGAAATGCCTTTGTGCCAAGCAGGTGGACTGGTTGAATTCCATGGCAGGATGGTGCCAGCACCAAACCCCGCATTGCTGCTGGGGCTTCAGATGGGGCTGCAGTGGATTCTTCCACTGAAGGTTTTTGGAAGTCTCAGCTGCTTTGCTTGCTCATTCCAAATCAAAGAGATCTTTGCTGGCTGTCATAAATAATGATGGTAATATCAAAATTAGTGTATGTAACCTGTTTAGTAAAATCCCACAACTGCTCTTGTCCTGCTGAGAGTGAGGAAAATAAAGGTTCATTGAGTGCTTGGCTGTCATCTTTCTAGGTCTTCCTTCAGCTATGCAGCTTGTCAGCAGCCCAAGTGCAGAATCTGCACTTTGTTTGGATACAGAGAGGCTAAATATTTGTATTGAATGTTTCAGCAGTGTGCTCTCTTTCATGGAATGTACTGATCCTGAAAAATGTTGTCAGTTGGTATCTTTTAGTTAACTTCCACTGTTCCTTTGAGAAAATGCTGGAACTAGAGTAAACAAATCCAAGGACAATTTATGAAAGGTTTTGGCTTGTTTTGCATCTGATATGCTGGTAAGTGATGCAGCCTTTGCTGTAGTGAGCTTGTAACTCAGGAAGCAGAAGATACTTAACTGAGGAAGTTCGAGAGGTAACCACAGCAAGAATCCTCTTGTCTAGCAACTGGTGACAGTGCAGGTTACTTAATCCTGCCCAGATATCAGGTAAACAAATGAACAAAAGGATGGATGGATTCTGATAAAGGCAGTAGTAATGGTAGAAAGGAGCTGTAGAATATATTGAATTTGACTGCATTTATTGGAAAGTTGTGGTATAACTTCCAGTATTCAATACAGTAAAGAACTGCAGTGCATAATTCATAAGAATATTCTTCTTCTCAGGGTGGGTCAAAGGTAAAATTTCAACTTATTTTCAAATGCAGAACTGAGCAAGAAATATTAAATCAGTTGATTGAAGAAGTCTATCATTGTGGAAATATGTTTACTAGGAAATTAAAATTTAGGAATAAGATACTGGATTTTTTTTTTTTTCTTTTTGATACACAAGGCAACTTAAAACACTTCTTAAGACTCATTCTGTAAGAATTCAGATAAGAAACAGCTATGTCTAAACAACAAAATCACTTATTCCTGATACAGAGATATAGTTGTGCCTAGATGTGTAAAGTTGTTGAACTAACAAAAATAAGGTGGAACATGAAAAATGGAAATGTTTGAATTCCATCTTTTAGTAGAATTCTTTTACAGACTGCTAAAGCAAGCAAATGCAGAGCGTGAGAGGTATTTCTCTACAGAAGATCTGCTACATTTCCAAGTATGGTGGGATCCCTTAAGGAGACACAGACCTTTGTGTTTGGAGTGGATGAAAGATGCCAGTGGTAACTGTTAACAGCAGAGACAGGCATTGCTTGGGGAAAGAATGAAATTAATTCCTTTAGTGTTCCCAAAGGAGAATGGGGGCAGATGACAAAAACTGGCAAATGTCCCAGAGGACATTGAGGAATTCTGGAGGGAATGAGACTACAGTCAGGCCATGTGATTAAGGAATAAGAATGATCTTTGAAGCTGACAGAACCCAGGGACAAAAAACCTTAAGGCTGAAGCAAGGGTATTAAGATATTCTGTATTTAACAGCTCATTTAGAAATATGAATAAATAACAAAAAAGTGACAAGGTACATATATACTATTTCCATGCTAAAATAGACTTCCGTTCAATGGAAATAAATTACAATTCTAAATTAAATACAGAGTAGTATAGATTCATATTTATAAAAATATTAAGTAAAATTAATGGAGTTGTTCTAAACTGTTTACTCTTACTGAACCACTGAACTTTTTTTGCAAAAGAACTACAGTTCTGTTCTTATGAAAAGCCTGTGTGTCTTTATGTACAGCTTTTGTGTTGACTACTGCTGGTCACCTTTGTGTGTAGGCTTAAATTCTAAGTGCAGGAGTCCGGGAAAACAAAAATTACTTGCGATTTTATACATGCAGTTGAAGTTTCTGGGATGTTTGTCTGGTGCTTGTCAGCTTGGTTTGTCTGAAGTTACACTTAAGTGAGTGTTTGCTTTATGAAAGGTCAGCAGCAAACTTTTTATGGTCACTAATGCCCTTGCCAAAATCAGGCATGAGAAGCTTTGCAGGCTTGGTTGGTGTAGTAAAAAGTCCCCATGGGTCTGTCTGTTTGTAATCCAGTAATTCACAAGAATTGTTCAGACGGTTTTCCCCTAGAATTTTTTACATTATTATTTTTTTTTTTTTCACTGAAAATTGCATGTCTGTTGGTTTTCACTGAAGTCTCAGGCAATGAGATCTACAGGATAACTCTTGTGTTACGGTGTCTTTTGAAATTACTGCAGTGAGGTCTGTAGCCCAGAGGGAGTGGAGTTTGAGCTGTTTTTCTGTACATTCCAATATGTGAAGCTGCAGTGCTGCTCGGTTTTCTGTCCCCTAATGATTGCTTCCCCTGGTGTCATGGAATGGATAGACCTGAAGCTTGGCTGTGTCTCAAAGTTTGTGTCTGTTATGTAGTGATAACACCCTTCACGTTATTAGAATTTTCTTTACTGTGCTTTCTACTGAAGTTATAAGTTTAAATTGAAGTTCTTTAATTCAGAGTGGACTGCAGCAAGGATCACTTCCATTCTTTCCATTAAATATCAGTGATGATTCCTTGAGTATAACTCATTTGACTCATAAAATACCAAGCAGAACCTGTGAAGTGTCTTACCCCTTCTCACTGGCTGATAAGCAAGGGCAGGCTGTTTCTTAGGGCTGATTAATTTGTGTGCAACTCCCATGACATTCAGTTGGTTTTTTTTTAATATATTTTCAAATACAATTTTTAAATTTGAGTTCCATGTTTGCAGTGAGAGTTTGTGTCCTGTTGCTTTCAGCCTCTGCCAGATCTGATCTGTTTTCCTGTTTTCAGTTTGAAAGCTCTTGATGTGGGTATGTGTATCTCTGCCTGCTGGTCCTGCAGGCCTTGTTCTCGTGGTGGTTGTGCATGTGGGATAACCCAGGTGGTGGGAGGACTGCATCTTCTGGTGTGTACTGGGAGTACTCTGAGAGTTTAGAAAAGCAGGAAGCACAAAGAGTGGGTAAAAAAGCCTTACTAGGTGTCAGATGCCTTTCTAGTTTCTGCTGTGCACTGAAACCGAAGCCAGGCTAGCATCCCTCTGTAAAGATGTGTGATTTTTCAAAGTGCTTGGAGGCTGGTGAGCTCAGAACCTCACTGCCTTAGGGTGTTTTGAAAGCTCAGCCATGATACTGGCATAGGAAATCTGTTGAGTTTGAATTCACACATTTTTTAATATATTTTTTTTAATTAATTGTAGCTGAAGGCTGTGTATAGAAACTGTTTCGCCCTCAACAGCTTATTCATGTTGTATTTCTTCAGCTTAGTTTCTCAGAGGTAAAAAGAAAGTAATGCTTTTCTGAGGAAACACAAATGCTAATATTCACAGTTATTGTGAATGTCTTGTTTGTGGTGTGGTCATCAACAGCTACTGTAGCCTCTGCAGACTGGGTTCTTAAACCTTCTCCTATTGTGAGTGAAGAAAGAGAGTGTGAATCAGGAGCTGGTTCCATTGTCTATAGATAGAGCCTAAGGGGAAGCAAATTTTCTAACCAAAACAACCAAAATCTGTTAGTACTTTTTTGCATTCAGAAAGTGATTTAAGCTAGTGTAATAAATAATATAATAATATACTCTGTGTTTTAATTTCTTATATATCCTGAATGGCATTTGTCTTTTCAAGTGCTGCAATTTTCCCAGCATTTTTTAATTGGTCCTTTTTTTTTTTTTTTTTTTTTTTAACTTTCAGCTATCACCAGCAGTTGCAGGGATGCTTCTTCATATCTCCCAGATTTCTGCTTTTTTTCCATTGATTTATGTGGCATTTTGATCCAATCTGTTGGAGTGAAGACCAGATCAGAATTGAGACTACCTTGTTCCCCAGTCAGAATAAGCTGTGTGATTGGATTTTGTTATTAGGTTATTAAGGGTGGTGGTATTTTTGGTGATTTTTTTTTTTGTTCTCTTGACTATTTTTCTTTTTTGTTATGTTGTAGATACTAGCCTAGACATAATTTTTAAGCCTTTTTTAAAGTCTATGTTGACATTGCATTAATACACAAATAACTTCAATTATACAAGTGCTTGATAGTAAAGGAAGTACTTTGGTAAACTTTATACAAAGAGAACCTGAACTTGACAGTGTGGCTTGAAAGGAAACTTTATTGCCTCCATTTAGCTGTATTTATTTCCTAGGACTCTAAGCTGTTATCATACAGTCTGTAAGAGATACTGTCCTTTCACAGCCAGTGTGAAATGGGCATGATAAATCCATGACAGCAGTACAGAGAAAGCTTCTGTCCTGTTCCTAGCTTTTATTAGATAATTGGATTTACTTTTCTTCAAATCTTACAGAATTGTGGAAGGACAGTGGTGAAAAGGATGTTAGAATTTAGTTTCTTGTCTGATATGTTTTAAAATGAATAATTGTGCTTCTACAGTTGTATTTATCAGCTGCTAGGGTAGTCTGGCAGTAAGGCAGAAGTGTAGAAAGAAGAACCTCTGAGTGTTTCAGATAGCTTATGTGCAAGTTAGAAGGTAGAGGTCATGTGCTCTGCAGCCTTTAACAATGCAGCTCCCAGAGCCTGCTGGAGAAGGATCATAATGCAGTAACTCAGAAACCTAGCAGAGATGCAGCTGCAGTTTGGAAGGAAGTTATTTATATTTTACACATAAAATATTTATATAAGAAAGTCTGAATGGCATTAGAAAACAACAGAGAGTGGCATAATAGAATGTGAACTGAACTTTCTCCTTGAATTCATCTCCTTTTATAGCTTCTTGGCTTTGCTGTAGAGTTTTGCACAGGCATCCTGAAAGTTGGAGTGAGAGCTGGCACTCCATCCCAAGCTCCTGCTGTTCCTGAGTCACTGCAGCACATGCTGGGTAATGCAGTGCAGTGCAGGCTCCTGAGAGTCCTGCAATGCTGAAAAACAAACAGCCAAGGGGAGCCCAGCAGCAGCACTGCTTTGACATTTTCCTTAGCAGCACTTGGGGTGACTTGAAGATGCAGTGCACCTGCACTTTCTGTAAACACACGTGTCATTCAAATATAAAATGCATCCTATTATTCATAGCTTCTGTAAAAACCATATAAAACCCAGACTTGGTCTTGTGATGATATTGTTAAGGACAAAGTGCTTCTGTTTATGCTAATGTCACTTTCACCCCAGTTTATTTCCACAGTCTAATTCTATATTGTGCTGAGTTCTCATTGTTGGTCTCTTTTCTGTTCATGGAGAGGAAGGCACTGCTGGAGTTTTATGACTAGTTGAGAGTTGAAGCTGTGGCAAGCATTTAACAATGCTTTTCACAAGTCCACTCAGAAAAGAGCTATTCAAATGTCAGGTTACACCTTCAATTCAGTTTTCTAGAGCCCTGGTGTCCTTTCACTGTGTACATGTTTCTGTTATCAAAGTTACTAAGGGTTTTATGCAAAATTACTAAGGGTTTTCTGTTAATTTCCTGCAGCAGCTGTGCACATGAAACACAAAAATAACTTGGCCTTACATACTTGCTATTCAAAGGACAGTGCCAAGCCTCCAAGGAGAATCAATTCTGTTTCTTTACTACCCTAATTAAGGTGCATTTTTGATACCGTACTCGTGTTTAATGAACTGTAATGACTACAGTGAAATGAGTCTGGTTAACAACTGAACATGACTTAAGAATCCAGGATTCCAAGGAAATTAAGGGATTCTAAAATTATGTTTCCTGTGATGGCCAGTGTTTCTCTTCTTATACAGTCGGGTTACAGATCTAAGGTGAAAAAGCAGAGAAGGTATTTTTAATTTTTTTTCTTGACCAAGAAAAAAAAGAAATAGAATATAGAAAACCAGTGTTAATGGTCCTAGGTAGTAACAGCCCCTTTATTCCCTTGTGAGTGTGTTGCAGATGCTGGTAGGTCTTAGTGTGCTCATTCTTTTTCTTACAGATGTCAATAAATATGGTACTAGAGAGTGACATGAGTTCAAGGATAAGGAGCTGCTCAGTGGCAGAACCAAAAGTAGATTATATGCTTCCGTCTATAGATGCAATGTCAGGTCAATGTGTGTATTTTAAAAAATATTATTGTTTTAAAAATTTATTTTGCATATATTTGATAAATGCAAAGTGTAGATATGAGTTTGGCTTAGAGTTTCCTTATGAATGTGATGTCGTTTAACTGACTGAAAGTTTGGCAAGGCTGAAAATGGTATTTTCAATTACCTTTACTGTATTTAATACCCCTCTGGAATGGGCAAGCAATCTTTTAGAAACTGGGATTTTTGGGTAATGGTATCTCCTCAGCAAATAATGAATCTGTGTGTGTGAAATGTACTTTACCATAAACAAAATGTTGGATTGGGAGTCACAAACTCAGTGTTTTGATTCAAAATTTCGATTTTGCCTTTTGCAATCCTGTTGAGAGAGCTAGAAAGTGAAATTTGGTGCCTGTGCCATCTGTATGGTCAGAGAATGCCATAAACATGGGGAGGCTTTGTCTTTCTTTCCTGCAGAGAATGTAGCACCTGCCAGCTTGGCATCTGGATGTGTGCAGGGTGAGGGAGGAAGGAGACCCATTAGATGAGGAAATTGGTAATCCAAGACCTTTCTTCAATTCAGAACCAGCAGTTCCAGTCTGTTCTTCTGAAATTTCTTCCACAGAAAATATTTTTAAAGATGTTAGGATGAATTCTGTGTTTGGTGTGATCTGCTTGGATGACTGCCTAAGGCTCTGGAACATAGCAACTGTTACTTACCTTTAAGATTAACTGTTTATCACTTTATGGCTTTAGCTTCTGAATAATCTGAATAATCCTAGCTTGCTTCTTTTTCCCCCTGTACATTCTAGTAACTACCTGGGATTATCTGCTGCTTTGTTTTGTATGGAGAATGCAAGAATCATGGCATTTTCATTGGGAGTTTGATGATCTCTTCAGCTGTGGTTAAAGTTTCTTTTTTTCATGGAACTTTGTTTGTTTTGCTACTGATGGATATACTGCCTTTTTTTTGTAGGAATTTCTTGCTACAAAGCCATGTGCCCCCCCAGAGGAGGACAGAGCCTTTTGACCTCATTTGCACTGGTGCTTTATAGGTCATTGGGGAGTTCCACAGGGGTCTGTATTCTGTGTGTAAATTATACTTGGAAATTATTTCAGTTTTCTCTGTCATTTGTTTAATTTGATAACAATGAAAGTCAATTCTGTGTGCATGCTGAGGGAAGTTCTTTGCTGTCCCCACAGATGAAGTCAGTGGTGAGTTTCTGCAGTGTTCCTCTTACTGCTAGAAAGAATTGTGCCTTGTGGAGATTCAGGACACTGTGTGTCTTTCTTAGAAATGGAGCTGAGGAACCCTGTTATCCCCAATTGCATTGGAGTTTGTGGTGGTATGTGTAATAATGTCTTGCTGCCTAAAACCACAGGCATGTTTTGAAATGGAGTTACAAAAGTAAGGCAAAAGTGTACAGTGACTTCCTTTCCAAACTAGTCATGGTGAACAAAGTGATGAAATAATGGTTGTGGGGCTTTTTCCTTCACTTTTCACTGTGACACATGGAGGTTTTCTATTAAGTGAATGAAAGGAGCATGGATTATTGCAGACTTTCTGATACAAGAAAGTGCTTGAGAGTTGTTTGTTCCATTTAGGTTTTCCAACTCGTGATACGCACAGGTTGCATTAAGATATCTTAAATTCTTTATTTTTTTCCCATGGGTAGTGTTTCTAAGGGCCTTTGTGCATCCTAGCTAAATCAGCAGTGCTGCTAGAAGTACATTGATGGATTTTTTCAAAATATTTGAGGAATGAAACTTTTAAGACCATTAAAAATTCAGTTGCATTTGTAGTAGACCCAGGAACTGGAAGCACATTGCTTCATTGTGCTCTGATGCTGGATGTGAACTTAGACTTGGGAAAACTCTAAATGCCTTAAAAACAAAACCAAAAACAAACAAACAAGAAGCCTCTCAAGCAGTGCAGACAATATGCTTGCTGATTCAAAGGGAAAGTGCAATGCAGAACCAGGTGGATTGCCTTGAGTAGCAAGTAATGGGGGCTGACTGGCAGAAGAGTGTGGGTGTTTCACACTATACCAAAAGCACAGGAAGCTACAGGACTGGCAGCTCAGATAGGCAGGAATGATGCCATTTAAATCAAAATAATGTGCAATGAAAAGTAAGGATACGAGAAGGAGTTCTCAGTCCATTTTATAATGATTTAAAATTGACACAGTTTATCTAAGTGCTAAAACACATTTAATAACATTGAAGGACAAATTTCTAACTTGATTATGTGGAATGGGATTCTGTAAGAATTACTGTCTGGAAAGTAGTTTCTGAAAGAGCAAGAAACAGATTATTTGTCACTTTTCATGCATAAAAAAATAGACTTGCTGATAAACATGCAGGCATGGTGATGAGAAATAGCACGTTAATGTGAGGAGAAGTTAATTCTAAAGCAAATCAACTTAGAATTACAATTTTTGGCTGTTGGTGTGTCTGGCTGTGTACAGGTTCTCTTGATAGTCTTGTTCTCGCCTGGGGCTCTGTAGTGAATGATCTTGACCACATTTTTGCTGGTAATGGATTCACTAAAACTGTCATTTTATGGCACTGCCAAGGAAATTTTTACTTTAGATAAATATGTAGTCATATAGTAACTTCTAAAACTAGTACTCCTAAATATTTGCAACATATATTTTAATGTTAGCAGCTCTTGAACTTTGACAAATTTAGAATTATTTTGCCCAAATATATAAGCTTTGAACTTAAAGCTCTAAGTCACTATTAAAAATGCCCACATCTTCTGTGTTATTTCTCCTGTAGTTAATCTGCACTGGTGCTTTAAACAATTTGCCAAGAAATTACTGAGACTCAAATAAACTGCTTTGGTGTTGAATGTAAATGAATAAGTGTGACTTCAGCAAAGGTGATGTGGGTATATTCTGGTTTTACAGAAATCAAATTAGGTTATCCATGAGTTTTTCCTGCACTTTGACAGGGCTCTCTGACATCAGCTGTGTTTAAGTGATCTTTCCAAGTGTGCATGTGGGCATTGGAGATGTGTTAGTGCTTGGTGTCCTAATAAAGTGGCCCAATATGTTCAGCCTAAAAAAATAAAAACTTTTAGATCAGCTGATTTGTATTTAAATGGATTTTCAGTTAAGCCATTGAATAAGCAGAAATCTCTGGTGATGGAAATGCAGGAGGGCAATTGGGTAGTCATGAATTATGCAGTGCAGTTACATGTTTTAAGAAGAAAAAAAATATTTACATGTTTCAAGGATCTTAATTTCTTGTTCTGCATATGCAGGCTATGATCTTTGTGTTGCTTGATCTCTCCTGTTTCACAAACTAGGATTTTTTTTTTTTTTTCATTTCAAATGGTGTAAAAGAAATACCAAGAACAGCATGTTACTCTCACAGGGAAATGGTGGAATTGGCTATTCTATAGCACCTCTGACCCAGTCACACTTCATGCAGGACCCAGCTGCAGGGTACCACACTGGGTTATGGTTACAGTGAGTTATAAAATACTTGTACAGCTTTACATCCATGGATAGATCTGTGACTGTTATGTGCTGAAAGCTGATTAGACCCTCCTGAGTTCAGGCCTGTGCTGCAATCAGTGATGTATTTAATGTTTACTTTTGCAGGAGCCATCTTCCTGAATAAGATGGGGTAGTTTAACCTGAGAAAAGAGTGAAGGATCCATTTTCTGGGTTTAATTCCAGGGCATTGTGCTGGAACTGGTCACATAATGTTCTGGGAACATGAAGTGTATTCAATCCTCTTAGAAGCTATGAATCAGAGTAGTGCTCTCTTCCAGAACTGAGACTGACAATATGCCAGCATTCTCTAGAACAAGGCAGAGCATAGATTTTCACTAGACTGGTGGCAATTGCAGCTGCCATATGAAGTGAGCAGAAATGAAGAGATATTGAATGGACAAGGTAACATAAAGCGTGCTGATTTAGGGCAGAGAGGTCATTATAGAAGTCAGAACCCTCACTGTACACACACCTTTCCACTGCATGTGCAGGAGCAACATTTGTGCAGAGCTTTAACAGCTGGGTATCATCAGGTGCAGCAAGTTTCAAGGCAGCTTGCATCACCCTAAATCTAGGCTGTGGTAGCCTTGCTCTGCCTTCAGGGCAAGGTCCTGTCCACCTCCTCCAGTCTGCTCTGAGTGCTTGTGTGATCACACACACTGAGCTCTTAGAGGCAGCTTATCCATCTCAAAATCAACCCAGCTCCAATGTGTGAGCAGCTTTCAGGTGGATTAACCCACTCAAGAGCTCCCAGCACACAAGGGCTGCTACTACCAGTGCAAGGGAAATGGAGGGGATGTCTCGACAGGGATGAAAGGGATTTAGAGAAGGCTAAGCAGCTGTGGAAAAGTACCTTAATTGTTATTAGAATGTTTTGTTCAGAGAGTAGAATAAACTCTGCTTTGAAAGGGATTTGTAGCTCACTGAAGTTCTGAATGATGAGCCCACAAGCTCTGCTTCCAGCTCGGGGTTAATGGGTTGTGATTATGATGATATAACATATGAGGGCAAAAAGATCTATCCCTAATCCAGCCAGCCTGGGATCCAGACAGGACAACTGAGTGGTTTAATGTGAAATAATGATCAACCTGGATGAAGGTAAAAGCAATGTTCCTGAAGAAACACCTCAAGCTATGTGAGGGTTTTCACAGTGAGATCTGAGAGGCTTCAGCAGTGGACTGAGAATGTTGAAGGAGGGAGGGAACACATTTCTTTAGTGGAGGAAAGAGGGTGTTTGTTTCAGCTGAGAGGAGTGTCTGGGGAAGGAAGTTCTGCTCAGTTGAAGTATTGCTGGGACAAATGAGGTACAACAGAGACACAAGTTAGGGTGATGTTGTTAAAGGTAACATGAGGCAAGCTAGTCAGTAAAAAGTATGGTGTAATTTCTCCTGTTCTCTCAATACTCTGAGCAAAACAGAATGTTTTAAAGGACTTTGACAATTATTGGCATCTGTAAAAGCAATTTTTAAATACAGTCATGAAAGACATCCAGTATAGAAACATCTTAAATCACACAGGAGTGAGAAGTAAGATAACATGAAAGATTCTTATTACTTAGAAAGGAAATGTGTAAAGGAGTTACTTAAATCTCTGATTTTAAGGATTTTGGTTTATAGTACAATCACCCTTTCTCATTTTTGCAGTGGGTATATATGAGTATGTCCAAAGGAAGCCACACCTTCCTTACAAGCAGAGGGAACAACTTCAGAAAGGGGGATTGTTTTAAGACCAAATCAGAATGGTATTGCTGCCAAGTGAAATTTTGCACTTGGAACCCGTGGAGGGAGGAAGAAGTGTTAATGTGGTAACAGCCAGTGGAATGCACACAGTGTGTAACTTGTCGTTCACAGCTCCAACTCCTCTCCATGCAGAGGAAACAGGATGAAATATTGCCCAGTTGTACCTGAAACAAAGTGCTGAAATAGAGGCAGAAAATGGATCTGACAGGTACTGAGGTGCTGCTTGTCCTGGTCACCCTGAGGAGGATGGGCTGTCTGTGGGATGCACCCTCTGCTTGGCTGCAGTGCTCGTGCACATTCTGTCTCATTATATTGGCTGGACGAGCAGCTGCCTATATAATGAGACACAAGACCATAGTTTAGAATAGAAAAAAAACAAAATTTACTTTTCAAAGAAATTCAGAATGTTTTTTTTAAGCAAGAGTTTGTAATTGAGAAATCAGTGAAATTGAAAAGTGAGGAAGGGTAATCACTACAGGTATCTTTTTATGGCCCTTTGGTGGCTTTACATTTCTCTTTTTAGGGTATGCTCACTTTCACAAACAAGATTTTAAACAGATTATGGAACAGTATTTTAGATTTATGAAATGAAATATGGAAGTAAAAGTGTGATTCTGTCAGCATGGAGATTCATGGTTTCAGATATGTCATTGTTCCTGACTGAACTCTTACATCAATTAATTTATATTACTGTCAGTGATTTTGGTGTAATTACGTTTTTTCATTAAAAGCACCTGTATCTTTTTTTCTGAAAAGTGGACAGTCTTGAGTCTGACACAGTTACATTTTTTTTATGTAGGCTTGCAGAACAAATAGTTTGTCTTTGTCCAAAAATTTAGATAGGTTAGTTTATTACATATGCATTTTACAAAGATGTTTTCCTTTAGAGATGTGTACAATAATGATGACTTTGAATTTCTAGATGTATAAATGCATGTTTAAGCATCACTGTTGGGTTCTTTAGGAAACAGTGGAGGTTTGTCAGGAAGAGCTCAAGGTTTTGTAGTACAAAGTAGTTTTTGTTGTACAATGCATGTGCTAAAGAATAGCTGTAGCAGACAAGTTGGGCTAAAATGCTCAGTATTAGTGTGATGTGTCACTGCCTGGTGCAAAATGAGTCACTCTCTATAGAAATGCAAAATCACATTATAGAGTCTAGAGTCTTGTACTTTATTCATATATGGACAAGACTGTCCTTTGTCCATGATACTGGTTTTCTTCAGTATCTGTGTGCATCTAATTAAAGCCCATAGACATTGGTGTATGTACCATCTCATGCTAATTATTTGTTTGATTGGTGCCATTTGCCTCCATTTTCTCAGGGTTCAGTATCTTACTCTCCTTTTTCTATGTTTTTTTTATATTTGCTTAAAGACTAAGTATAGTTGTCAAACTGGAGTGGCTGTTTTGTCATATGTAGAAATACTGGCCTCAGAGCTGTATTTCTTTGGGCTTGCTTCAGAACAGTTGTTTATGTTCTGACTGAACAGTTGCAATCAGTAGGAAAAATCATTTAATGTTGTTTGGAAGGACCACATTTGAAGTCATCAAATTGCAACAACTCTGGAGAAAGCATGAGAGATAGTTAGTGCAGCTCCATGGCTTATGCAGTGGCATAGAGATGAAAGCTTTATTTAGAAATATGATTTTTGTTGTTGAAATGTGTCTGGATTTTGCCACAAATTGGACTTATAGGCAAGGAGGAGTAGGTGGCGTATAGGTAACTTGAAAAACTGAGTTTGCCATGGGATGGATGCAGTTTCTGGAGGATACTTCTCAATGTTTTTGCTGTTTGTGAAGTTCAGTAGCTCCCAAAGGCATCAAGAGTAAAAGCACTGTGGTTTAGAAGTGCCTTTGTGAAGCCTGTGTTTCCTACTTTTTCATCCCACTGGTGTGGTGAAACAGTTGAAGTGAAAATTGCAGTGTTAGTGGGTGCACTCAGAAAGCCAGTGTAGTTACCTGGGAAGGATGCCAAGTCTGATAGGGATTTCGAGTTAAAAGCATTTAAGACTTTAGACAATCACTGTGTGTCTCAGAATTACAGCCCTAGAAGCAGTGGCTGTGCCCCAGTTCAGCTGGTTTAAGAGCCTGTAGGACCCTGAGGTGAAAGTCCAATTTCAGGATAATGATATTACTGCAGATTGTCTGGGTAAGTTAATAACAAGTTCCATTAATCACTGGGTGGTCCAGCTCATTTGTGAAGAGGCCGTGGAGGGGCAGAGGGGGAAGAGTTGTGTTTGAATTGTTCTTTATTGGAGCCAGTGCCTGGCCACTGTCGTTGAGATGCTGTTCTAGGTCTCTGTGGCTGGAATCAGGGTCTGCTTTGTGACAGCTGCTCTTCTTTCCTTTAAATGTACAACACATTTCCTTTCACGTTGTTCAGTGGCTAATGTTCAAACTCTGTGCCAGTGGTTAAAAAGAATAAGGAATGCGTGTAATTAGGAAGCAGAGAAAGCTGCTCTGTGTTATGGGAAAGAAATAAAAGATACTGTTTGCAACTACTGTTGAGGGTCTTGCCATTATTATCTGCATGTGATTGTTTAATATTTGTCTGTCAAAAACTTTGTAAATAAAATTATCTCAAAACAAGTACTGTAAGCATTATAAGAGAAAGGGCTTAGCCTTTTAGGTTTATTAAATGGTGGAATGCATTCCTTTAAACTTTTTCTGCTACATTAAATATTCTGTATGCTTCTAGCTCATGTGTAGGTCTCACCTGAAGCTTAAATCCAAAAAGTATTTTGTTGCTGACGGGTCTGAAGGCAGGAGGGGGACTCAGGTCCCATTTACAAAATGAAGGGTTTAGCACATGCTGATGATATTTTGTCTAAGTGACAGATTTCTGATCAAAAGCCTTTACTCTTGCACGTGGTTTAGAACCAAGGTGTGTTGCATTTTCTGAGCCTGGCACTCAGTACTTTATGAGCCATTTGGCGAGTGTTCAGTCAGTGCAAGTGGTGATGTTTATCTGTTGTGTTCTTCAGTTCAGGTGTCTGGGCATCTGAGGGAAAGTGCCTTTGCAATATAAAGGCAGAAGGTCAAATGTAATGAAATGGGGAGCCATAAAGGGTGCATATCTATGTGATAGAAAGCAAAGCTGATAGAGGGTGGGTTTTCAAGGAGAGGTTTATTGCAACCCTCCTTGAAAGCAGAAGTAGTTTTTATCTCTTTCTGGCTGTTTTCTTCCTGGTCCTTTTGTTATTTTCTGTTCCTCAAAGTAACAGCAAGTACACGATCTTCCCTGGGCTGTTCTCTATGGTACTTCTGCCCTAGGACTCTTTATTCTTTTAACCTTGAGTTGAAATTATAAATTACCAGGATAAACCAGTCTTCTACTTTGATAAAAGAACGTGAGGCTGTACCAATAAATGACTCTTGAAGAGCACTGAAGAGAACAAAAGCGTATGCGTCTCTTGATGGGAACAGAAAAGAGACACTTGCAGGAAAAAGGGAAGGAGGGGCTGGCTTGTGAGAGAGAATATTTAGGATGGAAGATTGAATTAATTTTTATCATCTGTAGATGCATAAAGTAACCGATCATTTTAAAATGTTTCATTTCCTGCCTAAGTATCATTTCTCTGAACAATTTGTCAAGCCACTGTCCTTAGCTGTGGGAACATTCTTTTTGACACTTACGCAACAAAATTGGAACAACAGCTGGACGGTTCTTGGTCCCTCTGAATTGGGCTTAGTGTTGGAACTAAAATCAAGATTAGACCTTCTGGAAAAAGTGTGTGTGTGTATGGGATTTGCTCAAGTTTTGAGCAGGCCCTACATCCAGCAGAAGTGGAGAGAAGGGTGTGTTAGAACAAAATGGAAATTAAAATAAACCTGAGCCAAAGTGAGGTGAGTGATAATGAGGGATGAGGCAACTGAGAGAAAAACAAACTAAATGGAAGCAGTGCTAGTGAAAAGAGACTAAAATGAAAACAACGTGCTATTTACTCAGTGATGAGTAAATGAGGAGAAAACATTTCTTGGGATACATGGATAGCTTAACTCTGTGAGAGAGAAAACTTACAAAGCTTAGTAGAAATACTCAAGGGGTGGGCAAGAGTGACAGCACTCCTGTGCTGCAAGGTGAGGTGAGCACACCCAGAGCACTGCCAGGAAAACCTGACACAGGAGGTGAGTGCCTGAGAAAGCTGAGGGTAACACAATCAGTGTCAGTGGTGAAGTGATTTCCTTGCTCCCCCCTTCCCTCCTTGTTTCAGTTTCTGAGCACCCAGCCAAACTCCTCTTTCTCAGTCTCAGAGATGATGATACCCTAACAAAGAGCAGCCTTTGTCCTGGTATTTGAACCTGTGGCATTGATTTAACCTTGATGGGATAGAGGAGCATCATTTTCGCTGTCTCTCTCCCAGGAAGGGGAGCAGTGTTTGTACTTCAGCCTTGCACAGGAGTCTCAGCAGTCTTTAAATTGTGACTGGGACCCTGGGAACCCAGCTGGCAGTGGCTGCTTAGGGAATGCTCTTGCCAAGGGCACGTTCCATTCCTGCAGCTCTTCTCCAGTGTCTGAACTGTGATGGCTGGTACAGCTTCGGGCCACCTCTCACCAGAGGCTCTGAAACTGGGATCCTCAGGCTAAAAGAAGAAATTGTAGAAAAGCTTATTCAAAATAAAGCTAAAGTCAAATAAATTCACAAATTAGATACAGGAATTTAAAGTGCTAATGTTTTAAATAGGACTCAGAATTAAATTATTACAGAGCATTAAATATGCTACCCTTTCAAAAGCAGTAATATCTGCCATGGTTTTCTTTAAAACTTAATTTTTGCAAACTATGGCACTGGTCATACTGGTGAGAGAAACGCCAGCTTGAGCTAATTTTGCAAGTGCAGAGAACTGGGACTTGAGAAGTAACAAAAAGAGGCGTATAGTGGACTCCTGGAAGAAATCAGGAGATTCATTGCAGAAAAAAGAATGCTGTAAAAATGAGGCTTCTGTGTATAATTTAATATAATACATCTGCCTTTTGGGTAGGTAGGATTGCCACTACTTTGCAAATAATCATGCAGTGTTTCTTTGCAAAAGTTATCTTTTCATTTGCACTGGCAGAGTGCTAGCAAGCCAGGAGCCATCAATCTAAGCTTTGTTGTGCAAGTCTGCCTTCTTTCTAGAGTGTTCAACTTTTTGTGTACTTTTTAAGCATCTAGTTCATTTTTGTGAAAAAAGTATTTGCTGATTGTCAGAATTCTTAATCCTGTTTGTAATGTGTTAGTCCACAGTGCTATGGATCTATACGTTGTAATTTGCAAGTGATTTGTCCAAACATGTACAGGTAACTCCATAGCCAAGCAGTTTAAATATTGGCAATTTCTGTAGTGTTGTCTTTGTCGTAACTGTAGACCATACACAGAAGCTGCCCTAAACTGCATGTTCCTTGAGTCACACTGATGGTTCTATTATTTGGATGTATAGCTTGATTAAGAAAATAACCATAAACTGTCAAGCAATTATTTCTGAATGTAAATAACATAAGCCTTTGCTGTGCCAGATGAAACTCAAGGACGAAATATTTCTTGAGAAGAAGACATTAAGTAATAGTAATGCAGTAGTTGTAGTTTAGCTGCTCTCAGCTGTTTATGACTAGAATCTGAAATGAAACAGAGCTCATATCTTGGCAGTGTTGAGTCCTGTGTGCTTCTCTGATGAGTCTCTTGGGTTAGACTCTTAAGAAGTATTTACATGCCTAGAGATTTAGATAAGCACTTGGTGGGGTGTTCAAAAGCATCCAGGTCTCCAATACCCCTTGGCTTACTTAAGGGAGTGTGTATATGTACATGTGCTTGTGTGCAAAAGCTGTTGATTAATTCTATTATTTTGAAGTAAATTCATATAAAATTTTACAGGAAATAACATTCCAACCACTGAGTTATCTTACAAATACCTATGTGTCTATTGTATCTTCTTTTCCTATAATTTTTTTGTTTTATTCTTGTTTTTCATCACTATGCTTGTATTTGTTGAAGCAAAAGAAAAAGTTGTTAATCTTTGGGACTTCTGACCTGCATGGAAAAGAATGTCCTTTGACACATCATTTTGTAGAATTTAAGTGTTACCACTCAAAATTTGAAAACGTGAAATCATCTAGTCATATCTATTTTAACATGGAAAATAGATATAAACACTTTTCTACTGACTGCATATAGTAAAATCTCTTTAGCGTAGATTGTACACTCATGTCTTAATTTTTGCAACAAAATCTGTAATTAAACTCTCACAATAAATAAATTGGGTTCCCATAATAAATAAATTGTGCAACCCTCAATTTGTGTCCCATAAACATAAATTTCCCTTGTTTTGTGTCCTCAGAAATATAGATAAGAATATTTTATTTAAGACTGCATTCCTCAGGGCCAAGAGTGAAGATGTGAGACTCTGGCCTTCTCATTTCATTTAGCAATTGTTTACTGTTTGGCCAAGGACAAGTCAGTTTAACCCAAATTCAAGTATTTAGTCTTTTACTTCCTCCCTTGCATTAATGTTGTATCAGGAGGTTGGATGTGTGCTTTCAGCCTTTATGAATTTGTTCCCCATTTTTCCTGAAGCATCCAAAGCTAGCAGCAGATAAAAAGCAGCTCCTGCTGAGAGCAGAAAGTCTGGAATCCAGACACGTGGAAAAGCAGCACAAGGAGCATGGGCTTGCTTTTAATGAGACACTTGAGACCTTTGGAGTGTCACAGAAAGGGTGAAGCTGTCCATTACATTGTGAGGATAAAATATTCTGAAATATGCTAAGACCTTTCAAAGGACATGCTTGCTTAGAGCAAGAGACAGCACCCTTCTCAATGTGCAGACTTCTTTGTAAGTCTAGATTACACAGTCTATATTTACACATACTTTGGCTGGATTTGGTTAATAAGGTTAATTTAAAAGGCTGCATGATTGTGTGCACACTAGATCAGCTGGGTGCAGGATTTTGAGTGTTGACTAAGGAACATCAAGTGCCCAGCATTCCTGACCCTACTTAAAATTCTCTTTCTGGCACAGACTTACTTGTAGAGCAACTTCAAGCAGTATCAGAACTAGAATTCCATGTCTGATGTTTCTGTTGCTAAATTAATAAAAAACCCCTCACCCAAACCAAGCCATATGTAATTTTGTGCTTAATTCTGGCAAAAAATTACGTACAAGAAAGGCACTAGGAAAAGCGTAGGAATCATGTGGTTAAGTTCTCAGTATTGCTGTCAAAGAAATGAGATTATTTTTCTTTTAGACAGATACAAAAAATATCAAATGGATTAATAGATCTTTCAGTAGGTGTTATTATTGACTTCTATAAAAAAGCAGGACTATGTCTGGTGAATATTGGCCTGTTTTAACAGATGACTTTGTTGTTTACTGCCAGGTACTTCATCTTACCTAATCAATTATAGACCTTTTCAGAGACCAAGAAGTGTTCATATATCTTTTGCTGCTTTCTTGAGAGATGATGAGTTTCTTAAGCACAGTCACAGATTTTTTTTCAATCTGTCAGGACCTTTAATATACTCAGGTCTGTTTTCTTTTTGTTTTCTTTCTTTTTCCTTGAAAAAGCAGGACTCAAAAACTATTTAATGCAT
The DNA here is from genome assembly GCA_013397245.1 of Thryothorus ludovicianus. NCBI lineage: Eukaryota > Metazoa > Chordata > Aves > Passeriformes > Certhiidae > Thryothorus > Thryothorus ludovicianus. The sequence continues at coordinate 928,121 of VZTB01008014.1, read as the reverse complement.
CCTGGCGTTCCTGTCAGCAGAAAGAATTGCAAGGATGCTGGGAACTTGGAGCTCTGGTCAGACACCCACATCACAGACATTGTGTGGCAGATCTTTTTTTAAGGCCCTCATTAGCTTGGTTAAAATGGCCACCCTTCTCTTTCGAAAAATTTCTGTTGTGATAATGTTCCCACATGGCAGAATCTTTTGTTTAGGCTATGTAAAATCAGGCTGTTCGACTAATAACACTAAACTATTTTCTTCCATTTTTTTTTTGGAATGTGAAAGTCTTTCCTCAGGGAAAGACTCATTCCTCAACCAGTAACCTCATTTGTAATGTTCTTGGGCTCTGTGCCTTTTTCTTTGATGGGGTTTCCCAAGCAAAGGCTGTTAAATTGATTAAATACATTGACACGTACCCAGGTGTCTTCAGCAGTCCTTATTCATACAAATTGATCCAAGGTAGGAGAGTTCACATAAATGGTACAGCATAGCTGTTTATGAAAGCGTTGAAAGCAGCAGAAATTCTTGATTGCATGGGTATGAGTGTCTCACACGAGTGGGAAAGCAGAACCTCCAGCTGATGGATTGGGGAGGGGGTTTTGCTGAAACACGTCCTGGTTTGTGAGGTGTATCTGGATTGCTGAGACTCCTCCATCACTGGGGAGTGCTGTCGTTGCTCAGTGTCACTGACAGTGCTTGCCAGGGCATTCTCAATCCCAGAATACACGGATTGCACTATTGGGGCTTCCCTTCTGAGCAGAACTCGAGAGCCTTTGCCAGAGCTGTGCTGCTGTTCCGTGATTCCGTGGGAGCTGCAGGCCTGATTCCCTGGTGGCAATGGGCTCTCCTCTCTGCAGGAGCAGATGGGGACTTCTGATGGCCTGGGCCCATTCCTGCCGATGCTGGCAGCTGGAGGGTTCCCTGTAGAGCTCTCAGCTGGTGGCCGGGCTGGGCTTCTCTGTGCTCTGGGTCCTGCTCAGCTGTGAAGAGTAGATTGGATAATAAATAACGCTTGGCAGAGATCTGCACAGGACCCTTCAGCTGTGACGTGCTGGTGTGCTGCCCTGGCAGCTCACAGAACATCTCTGTGTGGGACAGAGATATTTGGGGACACCCTGGGATCCCCCTCCCCAGGCAAGCCACAGCACAAACACCTTTCTCTTCTATTCCTCTCTTTGTGTAACTCAGGTCATGTCTTCCTAAAAATGATCTTCTGTGATCTTGTTGCTCCTGTTTCCTTGAGAACTTAAAAGTAATAAAGTAACGTTCATAAATATTAGTGAGATAGCAATGTTCTTCATGAATATAAACATTCTGGCAGTACTCTCATGCGTTTTTTTAACTTTGTTTGGATGATTCAGAGATCTCTTGGTAGAAAAAGTATGTTTGCCTTCTTGGGAATCAGGCCCTTGAGATTCCTGTTGTCCTTTAGATGGCCTGGGTTTTGGGTTTTTTTTATTGTGTAAAGGAATTTCCTACCAAAACTTGGGCTTTGAAAAATGAAACGGGGCTCAGTTTTTATATTTCATAAGTTGTATGAAATTTTCAACATTAGAAAATGTGTAAAAAATATTTTAATATTTATCTTGATGTCTTTAAATATAGCACATTTCTCTACATATATTTAAAATCCTTCATATTTTACAAAAAATATTAATATTTTTGGTATATTAATTTTGTTGGCTGCTGGGACAAGGTTTGCTGTTGGGTCCATCAGAAATCCTTAAGGAAATCCATAGTGTGAGTGCAGTCATGAGATGTCTTTGAAGTACAACCATGTCCTACAGTTCTTTATGTTTCTACTTTAAATATCTGAGAATAGACATCTTCAGTGAAACATTAGGATGTGTATTCCTCTTGCCATGGTTGTAGCTTTCTGGAGTTCTGGTTCAGCATTTTTGTAGGTAATGAATTATGGGTTAATCATGCAATTTTATGCAGCACTTCTTTGTTTCCCTGAATTTCTACAGAAAGGTACTCTGCCATGGGTACTAACAGAATGCTGCTTGAATTTTTTATCCTCAATATGATTATACTTTTTAATGTGTTCATGTATCACATAAATTCCAAGATGTTATTATGTTTTATAATTATGTATGAACCAATACCAAAAGAGAAAGCTGCACTTTCTTAAATACCTCTGTACACGCATTGTTAAGTTCAGAGATATGTTATAGCACTTATGCAGCCGTGGGAGTAATAACAAGTACCTGACTTCCAGGGCACAGCTTCTTGCACACCATAATTTTGATTAAATAGCAGTAGAACCCAATTCAGCTGCTTGATTAATTTTTTCAAAGAAAACCTCAGTTCCCACTGCCGCTGTCAGAAATCTTTCCTGCCATTTTACCAAATGCTTTGGGGAAATCTGTGCCACTGTTAGCTGAAAGTTCAGCAGAAGAAAAAGTTAGAAAATGCTTCATGTGAAGGTGATGGCCCTCTGAGCTTGCCACTGCCAGGTGCTGAGCACTTGGGGCTTCATCCAGAAAAGCACTTCAGCACCTACTGAGGATGAACTTAAAGGATTTGTGGGGGGTGAGCCAGCCTGCTCTGTATTTGTGTGACTGAAACATCTGCACTTTGTAGTAGACCCTCTATTTATTTTGGAGGGCAGAATAAATCTTTTTTTCTTTAAAGTACATCAGAGCAAGAGAATTTTTGTTTTCTTTGAAAACACTATGTACTGAGGTGACTCCAGAGTTCCTTCCATTGTTGAGTGCTTAACCTCTAAAATGAGGGATTTATATTTTCTCCAAATCATTGGGATAGAATGAGCTATGCCAGTTTAATTAAAAGAAGAGGTCCAAGTACCAGTACACTTTCACAGTTTGGTTTTTTTCTTTATTGTTATAGGATATTTTAGGAGAAGGTATCTCTTTAGGTATATATTACCCATTTTCATTTGCTGATGATTTTGTACCCAAGGGCCAAGTACTGTGTTTCTTTAGTTCTTTGTTTAGGCCTATATTTGAAAATGTGCATCTTAGTTTAGTTTTTTAATGTGGGGTGTTGCTTTCTCTTCTGAACATCCAGACCTTTAGAAAATCTCTAGAAGTTGATCACAGGGGTGCTTAATAGCTGCCTATACCTAGTTAGTAAAGGAGAATATTTTATTCTTTCTTTTAAAGAATATTTTCCTGTCATGATGGCAAGCTTTGTGCAGCTGGCCCTGCCAATGTGTATTCCTTTAAAGGTTTACTAATATGCAAGACATGAAGCTGTGTTGTAAGTCAGGTTCTTGGTGGTCTGCAATACATGAACTAGAGGTAACCTTTTTATTTGAGTGTGGGAGTTAGTGATTTATATGAAATACAGCAATCAGGAAAGAAGAAAAACAAGTAATATATGCATAACATTGTAGTAGAACTTGGAAGCACAAAACAGGGAATTATAGATATTTGAGGTTAAACTACTTTTGATTAGAAAAGAGGCTGAAATCTTGGTCTCTAATCTGATAGAGCATTCTGGAAAAGGACAAAGAAGAAAATCTCTCCCTCCCCTCAGGATGCTGATCACTGCAAGGAGATTTGGCTTTGTCCTGCCAGCCACCCTGTTCCTCCCTTTGTTTATTACAGGCTTAAATAAGATCCTTGAGAAAACTGTTGGTAATGTCACATTGCATTAAACCAAATCAAACGCTTACATGGCTGCAGGGAAATCGCTGGAACTTTTAATGATTTATTAAGAGAAGCGTAACTGTTATGTGTTAACCATACTGGAATGTAGTATTTTGTACTAAGTACTGTATTTAAGATGTATTTAATGCATTTGTGCAGTTTGGCCTAGTTCTGTTTCTATGGGAAATGTAGCCATACAGTTACATTATTTCCTGGCTCTCTGTGTGTTAACTTTGGGATGAATCTATTAATTTTCCCAGTTGATTGCTTGCTTCTTTCTTAAAGAGAGAGGGGAAATAAATTTAAAATATTTTCATAGCCTTGGCTTTTTTGTCAGAATAAAAAAATCTAGGTTTTGCCTCATGGGTTTGACAGCCTGCATATTTATGACAAATGTAGGAATTTTCTATCCCATTAAAGTTTCAACAGACAATTTCAGCAGCTAGTCCTTCAGAACAAAATAAATACTGTAACTTTGTAAAGAGTCATTAAAAGATCTTAAGCCTTTAATAGAATATGATACCTTTTGTTCAACCTTTAAATAGCCCAGGCTGATTTCCTGGCCAGGTATGTACAAGAGTTTTGCTGGCCAGCCACGTCCTTCAGCAGTAGCTGAATAACAACAAAAGAACCGTGGTGGTTCAATCCCAGTTAGTGAGTCTTGAAAAAGAAGGGCAAAATAAGTGAAACAGAAGGTCAGAGCACGTGTGCAAGTATTGGTTGGCAAGAGTCCCATTGACTTGTATTATAAAATACCCAGTGGATATATTAAAAAAAAAAATAGGGTAATTGTTTTGAGAGTTTTATCAGCTCTCTGTTGATCTGGGATATTTTTGGCAGCTTCTTATGTTCAGTAACATTCTGTAGTGAAATATGAAAAACCAGTGTAATTCAGTGGATATGATGTACAAAACATTAGTATAATATGGCATTTTTCTGAAGCTTATTTGTTATAATCCATATAACAATGGGGAAATGTACTATTCCTGTGCATTAGGGATAAATCTTAATATTCCTAACATAATTTTTCAGTGTTTTTATTTAAATTTTTAGTTTGGAGTTTTGGTGAGCTGTAGATTTTACTTTAAAGTATGGATAGGTCATGTGCTGTGTTCATGGAATCACAGAGTGTAAGGGGCTGGAATGGACCTTAAATAAAGATCATCCAGTCCCAAAACCCCCTGCCATGGACAGGGATACCTCCCCCTAGGCCAGATGACTCAAAGCCTTCTCCAGGTTTTGAACACTGCCAGGATTGAGACAATGCTTCACCATAACAAAACACATCAAGAGAAAATTATATTATCTGAAAAAAGTAGATTAACAAAGAATTGTCATGAGAACAAAATCCCAATACTAGATTTATAGAAAAATCCTTTTCTCAGAGAATTTCTTGGAATACAAATGCCTTAGTAGATAAATATTTAGTTTTTTAAGACTGTAACAAAATTGCAGGTTGCATTTTGAATTGTAGCTGGATATACAGGACTAAAATAGAAATCATAATATCTGGAGGGGTTTCTTTCAAAGACTATTTGTTTTATTCCATATTTTTCTTCATCTAAAATTCTACATAAGCCCACCAGAGACTTTCAGATTGTTTATAATACAGCGTCATATTTAATTTTTCAATTTTAAAAAGAAAAGCCGGATCTAGCAAGAAGTAATAAACAAAGAGCATTTGTGTACAAGCTGCAATGTTTCTTCAGGCAAAAAGGTCTTCTATTATATATAAAGCATGCAAGTTTAACTGTTGAAGGTAGTTTTCTGTCATGTATAGCTTCAAGTGAGAGGTGATAATACAAATGTGTGATTTGAAAGTATTTGCATGTTCTTAATTTAGCTTTGATGCTTTTTTCTTTCTCTCAGTAACTCTAATATAATTGTGATAGAGGGAGTTGAACAGGCACCTGAGAGGAAGAAACCTTTCCTGTAGCAGAGCTGTTCTCTGAGGATAGGTTTTGATCCAGAGGCAGCTTCACCAGGAACAGGACTAAGGAAAGGCTTTAGCTTCTGACCTGCACTGGGATAGAAAAGAGGTGGTGGCCCCCTGGTGGGAACTGATTTTCTTTTTTCACAGCCACGAATTGTGGCCCTGTCTAGTTAAATGGTGCTGAATGCATGGTGCTCAGGTTCTGAATTTGGAGGTGAAGGATTCTTCCTGCAGAAGAAATTGCAAACTCCCTCAGAGTACGTCCTGTGTGTGATGGCAGCAGTTTTGTCTTTGATGAGGTGACTCGTAAAGCCTGGTAGATAAAGCCATGTAGCTACAGCCCCTCAGCTGGGTATCCTCTGTTTGTGTTCAAAGCATTTTGCTGCTTGATATAATGCATGTAAATGATGCTCAGCAAATAGTCAGGGAGCTAAAACTCAGCAGCTGTCTCCTTTGTGCATTCATTTTTAATAATTAATTGGGTATCCTGTAACTTTTAACTGTGAGAAGGGTGATGCTAGTTTTACAACTACTAAATTCAGTATGATCAGAACAAAAGCTTTTTGTTCCTAAATGCGAGACTAGTACAGCTATTCCCAATTATATCAATATGAAATAAACTGTAGGGGTGTAAAATTTAATTGTAACCATTAGAAGTTAATATCAATTTTTACGGTTGGTAGCTCAGAGAACTTGCAGACTTTAAGGAATCATTCTTATGGAGTGTCATTTTTCAAAGGACATTAGAGCTCAGAGTAAATACCATTGAAGTGTGTCCTTGGGCTACAAACTGCAGTATCATTAATGCTTGCATAGAACTGGGAAAGCATGTTAACAAAATTTTTTTATGATCAGTCCTTTTTTCCCCAGGTGTAGGTGTGTGTTAGTTTTGATTATTATTGATTAGACTTTCACAGTCAAGCAATCACATAACTTCATTAGGTTTATTTTTCGCCAGCACATAAATGGATTATCTGTAATGGGACAGCTATGAGCTTCTACTGATTGTGGGTTTATCAACTGAAGCCTGGGAAGGGTAATTCCCCCACTGCACTCAGCCTTTAAAAAGGTTTTGGGAAACCACAGCTCTCTTCCTTGCCTGATGGAGAAAGAAGACGTGTGAGACTGTGGAAAATGGCATTGATTATTTTTGGAATTAACAGTGCACAGAAAGGAGACAGAAACTGTTATTGTGGAGGAGCTGCAGAATTCCTGATAGGAATTCCTGCTTTTCAAGCAGCCTTGTCATGCACCTTTCTCTGTCTGCTCAAGGACTCCTCAGACATTCCTGCAGAGACCAGGGCAGTGTCCTGCTCAGTGTGTGGCTTCAGGTCACTTCTCTGCTGTCATGTCTTACAGCAGCAAGATGATGACCCCCAGGAACTCACTGGTACTTGGGCTTCTCCATCTGTTTTATCTGCTTTTGTGCTCGTTCTGTCAGTGCTCTGGAAGAGAAATGATCCTGGCAAGTGTGTGTGCTGCGTGGCATATTAAGCATGAAGATTGTGAGTGCTGCTGTAAAGCCAGCAGAAATAATTAGCTGTACGTCTCTCTTTGAACTCACATTTTCCCTTAAGCAGGACTGTGCTCTGACTGTGTGGTAGCTGTGATATTGATGCAAGGTCAGCCACTGCTGAGCTCCCAGCTCTGCTTCATCAGCTCCTCGCTGGTTTTTGGCAGGGCAGTGTCCTCCCCCCACACCTGTGCCGTGCAGGCAGTGACCAAGAACAGGGAACCATTGCCCTGCTGGGAGCCCTGACCTATTTTCAGGTTATGCAAGTCCCACAGGCCCTTCTGATTCAGTGAGATGAATTCCCTTTTAGAAGGTGCTGAGGACAAACAAAATGCTTTATTTGGGACAGGTTTGGGGACCAGCAGCAGTCAGCGGGCTAGGCCTGGATTTCACACTATGCTGTTACAGTTTCAGTGATAAAAGCCAATTAAAGGAGAGAAATGTTAGTATTTTTTAAGGAATTTAATGTTTGATGAATGTGTTAAATCGCTGTCGAAGGGGAGGGATGCTTTCAAAGCTGTTTCACACTGGGTGAGGATCTGGCTTTCTTTTCATGTTGTCAAAGTGCAGGTACCATGCCCTGCAAGAAGCAGATGGCTGAGTTCTGCTCAGTGGTTTATTCCTGGCCATGATTTACTCAGTGAGGACCACAGTCATGTCTGACAGCCTGGAGTTTTCACACAAAAGCTGGTTAACTTTTAGCCTTTTCAGAAGATTTACTGAAATCTATCTGAAACTGGTGCTTTGAGTTTTTGAAGAACACCTGGCACTCTTGTTTTGATCATAAAGGTGCTCAGTCTCACAGGTGAGTCACAGGGAAGCATTTTTCACAAGTCTCTTCCTTCCACAGCACACAACTCCAGCAGCAGGAATGGGAGTTAATCCCTGAGCCTGCTGGCACACAGGGCCAGAAGGTACTCACAAGTACAGAGCTTCAGAGACACTCTTGGAAAGGTTACTGTGGGTTTACCTGCAGTCAGACTCTTGTCCCTGTGCTGAAATCTGCAGTGTAGGTCATGTCTGTAAAGTACAAACTCTTCAAGCATGAGAAATCATTTTTTAGTTTGCTTGTTCTAAGTTTGTATCAGGTATCCTTGTCTCTCTTGAAGGGAGTGTTGCACTACCAAGACTGTTTACTTCTGTCCTGCATAGTTGCCTCAAATGGATGCTGTCTGTTTTCTGATCTGGAGTCAATTCCTGTAGCTCTCAGACATATTTATTCTGTAATTAAATAACAATACCTTTTTTTGTGTGTTAAATTTATCTTTTTACAGTTATTCAGTGAAAAAATAAGTGGAGCAGAAGGAACAAAGTTAGATGAGGAATTTCAAGAGATGGAAAGGGTAAGAAAAGTCACATTCTGTTTTTCAATTTTAAACTATTGTAGAATCAAAAATATTTCATGTTTCAAGTGTATGAATGGTATTGTAGATCTACCTGGGGGAGGAAACCTTCTAATGTGCTTCCAAACAGAAAGATAAAAGGATAAATGCAAATTTGTCCTTGAGCCTTGTCAGCTCAGCCAAGGGAGAAGGGACCAAGGCTGTTTGAGCAGAGGATCAGGGTCTACTGACACCTCTCGACAGTGAAGAGAAATTCCTCCAAGAAGGGTGCAGAGCATCAGGAGGAACCTTCCCCTGGCTGTGTGGGGGTTTAGAGAAGTCTGCAGTGTTAGTGAGGCTTTGTAAGTACCACAAAGCCTTTGCATCTGATAAAATAGGTGATAAAACTCTGACTACTTGGGCCAGATTTTCTCCTGGTAAAAGATTATAGTTTTCAGTTTAAATCTGTGTTAAGAAATTTACCTGAAATTGGCGTGTATGCTATCCACTGATGAGTTGTGTTGCAAATTAAACAATGTTATTGCCAGTTTCTGCCTTTACAATTGTTATGGCGTTTATTTATTTGCCCTTCCCTTTCTTTGTATTTTTTAATGTTGATAGTAGACTTACTTTTCTTTTTCAGAAAATTGATGTTACTAATAAAGCTGTAACAGAGCTTCTGTCCAAATCCACAGAGTATCTTCAGCCAAATCCAGGTAGGGTAGGAGCAACAGGTGTTAGATTTTGATGAATGTTGTTTTATTACTTGGAAATTAATTCTAGGTAAATAGAAGCTAATTAGGTCATTATTCTGAGGTTTTTGTGTGGAGTTCTGCAAAGTTCTTCTAAGCAAGAGGGAGAGAAAGAGAGGAAGTTGGCTTAGGCTGTGCTTGTACCCTGCATTTGCATCCTGCAGTATTTCTAATCAAGGAGCTCACAAGCAGGACTATTCAAAGGAATGTGAGTGTTGGTGAATATTTGCCTGGAGAAATGATGCTTTTTCAGTTGGGAATAAAAACTAGTTTCATATGACTCACATTGTTGAATGGAATCTTATTTCAGCTTTGGACTATGAGGTACTGACAACAAAAAAATTCGCAGTCTGAGATGAGCTTCATGACTTTGATTTATTGCTTGAGATAGAAAAAGAAAAAAAAATTCTAAAAGTGATAAAACCAGTTTTAAAACTAATCTATGTCCCTCTTAGCATACAGGGCCAAGCTGGGAATGCTGAACACTATGTCAAAGATCAGAGGACAAGTTAAAACCACAGGCTACCCCCAGACAGAGGGACTCCTGGGAGACTGCATGATACGGTATGGCAGAGAGCTGGGCGATGAGTCTATGTTTGGTGAGTTTGTTTGTGCATCTCCTCTGCCAATATTTCAGCATAAAGTCCTTTGCAAAGTCTTACTCACATAAGCTGTGTAGTTGGCCACTGCAGGTAAGAGGGAAAGTTCAGTGCAGGGCTCAGGGGATGATTGATACAGCTCAGAAGCAGAATGTTCCTGCACATCTGCCCACCTCCTTTGCAGCTGGGTTTGACAACACTGTTACTGATGCTGTCTGATCATCCCTCTTATTAAGCATTATAGTTTCTAAGTTGCCAAACCTAAATAATTCAGGGTGATTCTTAAATGCAGTTTATTTCTTTTAAGCTTTATATAAAAATGGCTATGTTCAATTTGAGGAGTAAACTAAGGGGAAAAAAATTCTTGTAGAAAGAAATAAACAGTAACACTGGACGGTTTTTGTAATAATGACCTATGCATATACAGTAGGGAGAAAAAAACCTTTTCCCCTGATATCTGTTGGGGAGAAGAACCCCAAAATATAATTCAGAACAAAAATTTTCTAGTTCCAGTTTTGTATAGTGAACAAGCATAACTTGAATTATTTTCTTTCTAACTCTTCAAGGGACTGCAGCAGATACAAAAATACCTATTTGAAATGGCTGTTTTAAAAGACAAATGTTCTGCTTTTACATATCTTGAGATATAAGAGCCTATTCTTTACCACAGGCCTTGCACTACTGGATGCTGGTGAGAGCATGAAGCAAATGGCAGAAGTGAAGGACTCTCTTGATATTAATGTTAAACAAAATTTTATTGATCCTCTACAGTTATTGCAGGACAAAGATTTAAAAGAGATTGGGGTAAGTTTTCCAGGGTAGAGCTTCACTTAGCAATAATCAGAGTCAAATCAAACCCTAGTTCCCTGATATATTTTTCTTGAAAGCAATTAGGTAAATAAATTTTGTTGTAATAGATTTTCTCTCTAGCAAAACAGTGACAAAATCTGCTTAGAATCAATGCCTGGCTACATCTCCCTTGTCTAACTTACTCAATTTGCTGTATTGCTTGTACAGTTAGTACAAGCATAGTGAAGAGAATTATATGCTTTTTCTGCTGTTTAATGAACATTTCTATTAATGCTTTTGAACATGTGAGTGGGCTGTGATTTACTGCTAGTGATTATTCTATCTTACCATCTCTGTCAGCCTAAAGCTGTTTATAATATAACAGTTAAAAAAGGCTTTCCAGGGCAGCCACAGAATGATCTGAATAGTGTTATAAAATGTTGAAGTGCCATATGCCACTATAGGAAAAATACAGGACATTAAGGAACACATTCTTAGCCTTTAGAGTTAAGTTTTTTCAGTGTTTTTGTTTACAATATGACAATTCAAAGAAATCCAGGCAGTCTTTTTCTGAGTCGGTTGATTCCAATGGATTTGGGTAATAAACAAGTTAAAACTCTGATGTAATGCAGAAATGAAAGTTATTTTGTTTACACATAAATGAATGTGGAAAGCATAGCAAAAAATAGCAGTTCTGTCTATAGCTGTCTCCTTTGAAGCATAGCTGTTTTCAGTTGTGTTCTTCTGAACTGATGAAAGGAAATTGTTTGATGTTAGCTTTAATGAGCATTTTGTACTGTCACTTTGAGTCCATTCTGTGAGCCTGTCAGTCCTAGAATTTTTGGCAACAGAAAAGCTTGTGTAGTTTTATCAGATAGAAGTGTCAAGTTGATACCTAACAAGGAGAGCAAGGATGCAAAATTTGTTGGAGCACTGCTTTATGAGGAGAATATAACTCTTTAACTTCTAGCCATCATACCGCAGATAATTCAAGACGTAAAATTGAATTGCATGCAGGATATGGTGACACACAAATATTTAGGTTGGATCCTGCTTCTCTCAGCAGCTCAGGGAATCTGTACTGTTGTACATTTAGAGAAGTCCATGAGGTGGTTATCTAATATAAGCAAATCAAGGCTGCCAATACCCCAAGTGCTCTTTATTTAAAATTCCATTCATATACGTGGCCTTCACTTACCTGGTGCTGCCTTGGGTCAAAGGGATGGATTGTACAAATCTCTGAGCCTTGTATTTCTTTAAGTCTGCATGTATTTGCATCCATCACTGATATTTCCTTAGATCACAATCAGTTTGTTTGGGCATGTCCCATTTGGTCCTTCTCATAAATGTTCTGTCTCTTTTAGCATCACTTGAAGAAACTGGAAGGGCGCCGCTTGGATTATGATTATAAAAAGAAGCGTTTTGGAAAGATACCAGATGAAGAAGTTAAACAAGCAGTAGAAAAGTTTGAAGAGTCAAAGGAACTGGCTGAAAGAAGCATGTTCAATTTCTTAGAAAATGATGTAAGTCTGTGCTGCATCTTTGTTTGCTGCAGTACATCCTGGAGGGGCAAATGTGTGCGATTGCTTAAAGCCAGTCCCATCCTTCACAGGAGGTAAAGGTCTGAAAGCAGAAACTCTGCCTCTTTCTCCTTTAAAATCCCCTGTCAGAGAAGAACATAATGCACAGTGGTGAACGGGAGAACTCAAGAACTCTGGAATTTCTTTTGGAGATACAGTGACTCAGACAAGATGGACACAGAGGTCTCGAGCACGACTTGCTGAGAGTAAAATGCAGCTTGGTCAGTGAGGGGGTGAAGGTTGGGAAATTCATATAGTCAAGACCTGCTGCTGAAAGTATAAGCAAGGGCATGTAGCCTCTGAGCTTTCTGAATTTTAGCTCACTTACAGACAAAACTTTACTGCTGATATGGAGTCTTTGAATGGTTTTACCTCAGAAAATCATTACTATTGCTCTTTGGCTCTGCAAAGTCCATAGAGTGAGTTTGTGGCTTGGGCTCAGGTATGTGGACTTTGGCTCACAGTCCAAGTCCATCATGAAGTTATGTCTAAATAAGGAGCAGCTGTGGCCATTCAGGATAATCCTCTCTTCTGTCCACACACAGAGGAATAGCAGGATGTGCCTTCTCCTGCATAATCATGGAATTGTAGAAAAAGAGAGCTGGATCTCTTCGGACCTATTCCAAAGTTTTTTCTTCTCCTGTAGATGCAGCATCACAGGAAACACACAAAGTAAAAAGTGTGCTGTTTTCTGTGAGCAAATTGCAACAGTGAGGAGCTGTGAAGTGGGAATATTTAACTGCAACCATCTTCTCTCTCTGTGCACACCCAGTTATAAACCAGCCTGTAGCTCCTGAACTGTTTGTAAATGGGACACATTTGTTACAGCAGTGAATAGTGCTAGGCAGTTAAACCTCTTGCTCTTTTACCAGTGTGAGTTAGTGAGGGCAGCAAAAGCTGGAACATGCTCTTAACAACAATTTCAGCATTGTTTCACTGTAGGCTCTACCAGTTGCCTGGTTGCAGTGGATGTGTATTTTATAATTCTGTGAGCAGCTGAGAAATGTTTCAGGTACTGTTTATCTTTAGTCAGAGCACCAAACTGAGGGTAAAAGAGTGCAGGAATTCAACTGGTTTAGCTCAGCCACTGGAAAAAAGATGAGTTTTGCATTATAGTATAAGTAATTCTGCCTTTGGGAGGGGGTGGACTGGATATTGCTCTGAAGCTTTTCCTGTACCCATTTCCTATTGTTTCTATTTGAAGAAAACTCTGCTCTTCCCCTTCCATTTTTGTGCTGACCCAGTCTGTCTGTCCTCCTGAAACTTCTCATTGCAGCTTTGTGTTTAACCCCAAATATGTTTGCAGAGATCTTAACTGAACCACTTCCTTCTGATCATTTCCAGTTCTCCAGGTGGCTCCCTCTCTTGGTCTTCTTGCCCTGAAGTCTGTTCTCTGAGCTCTGGTTCCCAGCCATCTTGCCAGGTGCCTTTCCCAGGCTCAATCTTGCTCCCCACCTTTCTCAGGTTTTTGCACAGCCAGTTCCAGACCTCCCACATCGACACTGTTGCATGCACTTCTTATCAGATCCATCTTCCTGCCATTCCCACACAGCCAGTCCCAGGTTCATCTTCCTAAGTAGCTTTTAGTCCCTCAAGTTTCTCTGGCTCTTTCCCAGACTCTCTTTATCTCTCTCTTCTCCTAATCCACAGCTCCATATTTCTCCTGGCTCTTAATTGTCTTGTTTGGACAGTCCTTTATCCATTTTCTCTGACCACACATCCAAACCCCAGGCACTTTGTGTGTTGTCCTCAGCTGTTTATATTACTCTCTTCAGACTCAGTAAGGGGATTGTATCAGCTGTTGGTTTGGTTCTGTGCATTTCATTTCTTTGTGCTGTGTGACAGTATTTGGCTCTCTTGGAGTCTTGGCAGAATTTTTAATGATCTTTTTAACTGAGTGAAAGCAGACAAAGTATAACACAAAACTGCCATGGGTCCATAAAACATTTGTAGAAAGTTTACTCAGATATTTTCTTATGATCCAATGTCTGAAGACATCATGATGGAATGGAAAGATGTCAGACTTCTTGGGGTCTGTCTTCTTAACGTTGTCTTGAAGACAAATATCTGTTACTGCTCCATACCCCATACAGCTTGAACTTTTCACCTTGTGTTAGGGAAATGAGATTATTTGTTACCTCATGAATAAAAATATTTTGTTTTTTCTTTCTCCTTTTCCTCATCATTCATATTTTTGAATGATTGGCTAATATGTTTTAAATCCAAGTAGATAAATCATGTTTCATTTATCAGTTTATAAATGCTGCCATCTAGTGAGGTAAGTCCAGATCATTTCAGAACTGCAGTTTGTAAACATTGATAATAAACACTAATGGATCTGAGTCATAAGAGCTGTCACAGTGTAATTTCTTCCAGGATCGATCAGAAAAGCTCCCCTTTCACCTGCTAAGGGGTCATGTCCTGTTAAATGTTTTGGGCTTGGGTGTTGACAGACAGCTGGCTTGGAAGTTGAAAGCAGGAGGGATTTGCACATTGAGAAAGGAAATGACTCAAGGACCCAGCCCTGAGTTAGTGAACCAGTAGTTACACCTCAGTGTTGTTCGGTTTCCAACTGGCAGTTTCTTTGATAGAATCACATTTGCTCTTTTCCAGTAACCTCTACAAGGTACTGTGGTCTTTTGAGATACCAGGTCTGTTTTAAATGATCTGTTTGTTTTTCCTTCTGACTGTACTGCAGTGGCCTTGCAACGACTTTTCTCTCTGTCTTTCAGGTGGAACAAGTCAGCCAATTGGCTGTGTTTGTAGAAGCAGCACTAGATTACCATAAACAATCCACAGAAATTTTGGAGGATCTGCAGAGCAAGCTGCAAAACCGGTAAGACAGTACCCCTCAGAAAATGTTGAACCTCTTTTGCAGCTGAGGTTCACGACATTGGAAAGTCACTGAAGCAAGAGATCTTGTAGCACCACCTCCCAGATGCATGTTTGCTCTGCTGTGTGCCAGACTGAGCTCCATGGCTTTAAACCCCTGCCACCTGGCAGCTTCTTGCTGTGCTGGGAGACTTTAATGTAACACAGGATCTGCCCAGGGAGCTCTGAGTGTGTGCAGAGTCTCTCCCATCTGTGGAGGTTAATGGGGACAGCCTCCCTTTGTTCAGAGGTTTATTTCAACTTACGTATTTTGAGTTGTCTTTTGGAGGATTTGCTTGGAAGTTGGCATGTTTTTATTGAGATTAAGGGGTATAACAAAACTGTACAGCACAGTAAGGAACCAGCCAGCTGGCCAGGAACAGAGCTGTGCTGTAACACACATATGAAAGGCCAGGTACTTTGTATCAGCCTAAGAGAAGGGAGAAATGTTCCTGTCATTGATGTGTCACTCAGAGAGACAAAGGCCTGAGTGTCACTGTGGTGTAGCAGAGTCAAAAGAACTGCTTCAGCTCAGGGTGGCTGTGGGGGCTGTGAGCATGGGCCTGAGGGCAGCTGTGTCTGCAGACACCCTGTGCCATCCCAGCTGGAGGGACAGGGGACACAACGAGCTCTCAGCTGCAGCACACACAGCAAGAGGTAGTAGACAGTTTTGCTGGCTAAATGGTTTTTTCCTGTTTTCTCTCATAAAACGGCCACGTGTGAGATGCAGTCCCTGGGCCTCTGTCCTGGATGTGTTTTTCCATATGTCATTTGCAGTTGAGCTTTCCAGAGAACTCAATCCTGCAACTTGTGCTGAACTCAGTGGCAGCTGTGGGTGCTCATCACTTCCCAAATGAAGGCTGTTAAGCTTTATGCCTTTGTCAGCAGGACCAAAGTATTAAATAAATTAGAGACTTGTTGAAATTTAAGTATTGCATGAGAATTGAGCAGCTTTTAGTTAAAACATACACTCCCCCCCAGAAAAACCCCAAACCAACCAACCAAAAAACCCAATTCCATAAAACCAAAACACAAACCAACCAAAAGAAGCCTAAAACCAGAACCAGCAGAAGATTTTCTTACTCCAGCCTTTCAAACAGCAAAGCACTTAACCTGAGTTTAAGTTCTGTAAGTATTTCTTCTTTCTTCCTTTCTTGCTGCTCTTCTCTTTGTTACAGAATAAATGTAGCATCTAGTCGGCCTAAGCGTGAATTTAAGCCAAAGCCTGTAATAACTACAACTCTGGAAATTGGTGATAATCAGCAGCACAATGGGATTGCCTATAGTTCTTCCATAAAATCATCAGGTGAGTCTGTCACCACAGAATTCATGTGTCTCCAGATGTTTTGCCAGATTGTTACTTGAGCTGTTTCTTGTGAGGGCAATGGATCCGTCAGGCATCAGTGTCTGTGCATCTGACTCAGACTGATTCCCAGATTGCAAAACAGGACTGTGAAGCAGAGTTCCTCTCAACAGACTCTCATCTGTCTGAAATTTAGGTGTGGTATTATCTTTGGTCTTTTAGGTCTCTGAATTGCCACTGAGGGTGGGAGGAGAGAGAGGGGAAAGGCACTTGCAGAAAACAGTTTGTTTCTTGCAAAAACAAATGCCTACAGTGGGTGTGTTTGATCACAGTCTGGAGTATCTCCAGGTGCTAATTTTTCTCCACAGTCTCAGAGCATAAATGATCTGTACAGGGTCTCAAATATTAGCTGTATAAAATTCAGAGAGATGACTCCCACCCTTAATGGTTTTAACACCTTCTAACTTTACTGTTCCCTGAATTATGCACCAAAGTGTGAACTGAAATACTTTAGGTGCCTTTTGGTGGGGGCTTATGATCCTTTGCTTTGATATAGCCCTGATTTCACAAAAAAAAGGCAACTTCTGAAAGTTGTGTGAATAATAATAATCAGTAATGTTACACATTGAAATAGCTTTTCCTCATCTCGTGACAAAGGAGATAGGGCAAAATAATTTTAATTACTATATTGTATGATGAGATGAGCCCAGTAAAAAAATGAAAGCAACCAAACAAAACACCCCAAACAAAATCCAAATGACAATGTGCAAAGAAAAGAGAATGAAAAAGCCAGAGATTTTTCCATAAACATTATTTGGAAGGAAAATAGAGAAGTAGTAAGTCAAAGGTTCCCTTCTGTACTTGGCATGGCATCTAGGAACTTTTCCTGAAGGTTTGTTGGTTTTGTTTTTTTCCTAACTCTCCAATCTCTTATTCCCTCCAGTCTTGTTCCTTTTTAAAGGTTGTTGGGAGAGAAATGAGAGAACTAAAAGTGAAAGATTAAAGCTTGGAGCTGTAACTTCATGCTCCTTCTAATGTCTCTAATTTTCTTGCACTGTGCTACAAGAGGAAACCATTATACAGCCCATACTGAAGGGGGTTTGCAGAAGTTTGGCAGCATAAACCCACCCAGTGAGGTCTGATTCCTCAGTTTGTTTGAAGCTCCTTGTGCTGCCTGAATGCTGAGTTTTCTGTGTTTGTGTCAATAGTGGGATGGAGGGGGACAACCCCCTCTGCTCATTATCTCAGGTCACTCCAGTGGTTCCTAACACTTGTGACACAAGGAGACATTTCATCCAAAGCACTGGAGATGTTTTCAGGCATCAGTAACTTGGTATTTTCACAGCACATCTGGATGAACAAAAACATAGCAACTTTAGTAAAAATTACCATAAAATTTCTTGGCCCTATCAACTACTTATCAAGTTATATAGGATTTTTATTTTCCTATTTTCCATGTGCAGGGGAGAAAGGAGATTCAGATTCAGCATTTGTATTTAAACTAGTTTGTCAAACCACATTACAGTGGTTTATCATTGCCATCCAGCAGCTGTTCCAAGATGTCCTTTAAAGGATAATCAATCCTGCCTTTGGGAGTGGGACAGATGATGACTTCTCCAGGTTGCTTCCAGCCCACTTAGTTAAAGAAAAATCTCAATTTTAATGAGCTGAACGTCAGTGAAAATTGGAAGATAAATTACCACTGGTCACTAAAATAGGGAAGGAGTGTGGCACTTCCATTCACTGATTCCATTCATGAATTGTTGCACAACTGTCTGCATATCATAAATGAGGGGTTGCCACTGCTTCACTTGCTTAGTGCTGTCAGAATGGAAATGCAATGAAGCCACCATAAATGAGATAAAAAGGAGAAATAGGATATATGTGATAATTGTTGCCATACTGAAGTGTTGCAAATAGCATTAGAAAGATCATGTATGCTGTTTTTTTCCTCCTGAAGGAACTGTGGGTGCTGTGCTCACCTCCCCAAGTTGTCACTGATATCTCTGTTCATTCTCTTTTGTTTTCCTATTCCTACTCTCACATTGTCCATATGGATTTCTGTGAACTGCAGTGGCCTCAATATGCCTTGCTCATTAATGGGAAAACCTTTCTGTCCCTTTTTAAAATCAGAATCATGAAACAGATTCGATTTTTTTGTGCTCTGTGATTTAGAAATGACAACCAGGCAGTTCTAAGCAAAACTGCTAAATGTCTTAAATGTCTCTGTGAGATGGGGAGACAGCATTATAATCACCTTGGTTTTGTTTATCTCCTGAAGCTGACCTCCCCATCCTCCTCTAACGAGTACTTCCATGCTTCATTCTCCCCAGTTCCATATTGACCCTATCAAAATACAGATCTTTAATTTCTCTGATACTGTCCCTCAGGGTAAGTAGTGTCTTGGTATTCAGCAAACCCATGGGGATCTTCAGGATCTTCAAAGCAAGATGTGACAGATTCAGCACAGCTGCCATGGTACAGTTCTGAGCATGGAAATTACTTTTCCCATGTCCCACAATATTTTTTCAACTATCAGCTTCTTGGAGCAGAAATAGTGTTTGCCTTTATATGGTCTCTAACATGTGAGGATTATTTACTACTTATGACTTGCACACATTTGCAGGGCTAGATTCAAATAAACTTAATTTTTATATTGTTGTGACTTATTTGGCTGCTTTGAGTAAATGCAGATAAAAAAGTCTCCAGTTCTAATTCATTGTTATCCTCATTAATGAGCTGCAGCTGTAAGCATCATCTGGCTCATTTTAGAACTCTTTAATTGCTGTATTACATCATGCCTTTCACTCTGTTTGTCAGGTTTGACTATGATATGAAATACATGGATCTGGCTGCCACATGCTGGAATTTAACATAAGCATCTAAGTGTTTACTCACTTCAGCTATAAGGGAGACTGGGATTAATTATCTTAGCAAGCTTCTAGTTTGTGATTATTGAAGTGCAGTCTTGCTACCTGATGTATACAGCATGGTATAGAAGGCAGAGTAGATGCAGGTACGGGCAGTAACACCCTCCCTTTGGGGAAAACAAACAAAAAACCCCAAACCATCATTGAATAGTGTTTTGGTTTCCATCCTGTAACACTCCAGGAATTAGACAGCTTCTTGCTTTTCCTGATTTTTTGCTGTCCACATCGGAGTGGTCTGTAAATTAATGACAGTTGTTTTTTGACTGTGACAGGGAAGTAAACGAGGGAAATAAAGGAGGTGCATATGGAGTTGCAAATTAACATAAACTCTTTTGGCAGAAAGAGTGCAATTTATTTAGCTGAAACCTCTGCAACATTTGTGCAAGTAGACAGCAAAAGGCTGGAGTGGTGCCAGCAGTTGTGTGATGTTGAGCAGTGTGTGCTGCAGACTGTCAGGCAGTGCTGCCCCCTTACCTTTGTCAGGGAAGCTTTGTCTCATTGGATTGTGCAGTAGCAGCAGCTCCTGACTCTAATGAAGACTTTGACTGATCCTACAGCCTGGAGTGAAACCGCTTGTGCTGGCTGTGGCCATTATTTAAAAACCTTTTCCAGGCTGCCAGACGTTTCTTCGCAGTTCTTTGGAGCTTAAAGTGACCCAAATGTGATCCATGTCCAATCAGGTACCTCACTGTCAGAAATGAGCTGGCTTGCAGTAACAAATGAGCCCCATTGGAGCAGCTGGCGAAGGCGAGGAGCTCTGTCAATTATTGCAGTCGCCGCCTTCTGCTGTTGACAGTTCTGGAGAGCTGGTACCAGTTCTGCCTTGGCAAAGGCTGAAAATAACTCAGCTATTTTTAAACACAATCAGTCCATTTTTGCTGGACAACTGGCTCATCATCTCTTTCTCTGCTTGGAGTCCTTCAGCAGATACATGACAACCAAGCTTTCACCTGTGCCAGTGTATTGGAGTAGCTCTAATTTAGTTGGTTCTTGTAGGACTTTGTCACTACCCTGAGCCTTCCACAGGGAGAGGGTGAGTCTGGCATTCTGACAGTCTGGGAAGTTTTGCTTTGTCTCTGGTGGCACTTATCTTCCATTGTTAAAAATAAAAGCTCTCTTCTGTTGCTGTCAAGGGTAAAATATACCCACAAAGGAGAAAAGCAATTCCTACTTACCAGTTTTAACAGCATTTTTCCCTTTTTAGCTGTTATATCTATATTGCATTACAAATTGCATGAAAGTTTACCCAGTAAAAAATGATAGCTGGGAGAGTTACTACTGGAATATTTGAGTATTGCTGCAATGTTCCCAATAAGACAACCTGAAAAATTTAAATATAAGTACTAGTGTTCTAGCAGTCTCCAGCCATAAGGTGTGGTACTCCTCTCTACAAGGCAGCAGCATTTAGTCTTTTCTCCTATTGGACATTTATAAATGTATTTCATATTAACAGACTTTTACTTGGATACATTGCATATGTTAAAAATCTGTTATGGCTGAACTACAGTTGAACCATGGGTTAGTCCTTGATCACAGAGTTGAGCTTTACAATTTGAACATAATTATTCTCATAAAATGTATTCTAATTATTCATAAATATGAATGTTACATGTATATTGGTACCACCAATCCAAGCTAATTAACACTCCTCCATGAGAATATCTTTAAGAAATTTACTGCTTTAACAAGGTTAACTATTTTTTAATGTTTAAGGGTTATTTTGAATTGAGATCTTCTTAGGATAAACAATGCAAATCACAAGAATAGCCAGATACCGTATCTGAAAACTGTTTTCATCCCTGAAATAATTTGACAGGCACCTCTGTTCCTGCCATAGCCTTTGCCTTAGTTCCCATGGAGGATGTGTAAAATAAAGGACTGGAGCACACGAGCTCAGGGAGCAGTAACCCAGAACTGTCACTGCTCCTGCCAAGGCACATGTGGTGTGAAAATCCAGGTGTCTGCCTCAGGCTGCAGGGCTGTGTTTGTAGGGCAGCCCAGGAGCCCCTGCCCTCTGAAGGTATTCCCACAGGATCAGTGTGCTGCAGTGCCATTTGTTTAAAGGATCCTTTGTCATTTCCCATGTTGACTCTTGCGCTTCCTCAACTCCTGCCCTTCCCATTCCTCTGGCAGCTGCTCCACAGAGAGCACATGGGTTTTGACAAATGATTACTGAAACCCTCAGATGGAGATAAACATCCTTTTGAGAGGGAAGGCAACCAGGAATGAAAGAGGAGTAGCATCTGAACTTGAGACAATCAATTATGCTTTAAACTTACTGTCACTAATCTTGTATTTTAGATGTAGAAGCAGCAGATGTTAATGAATAAAAGCAATGGAAAAGCTGTTGCTGTCAATGTGACAGCAGGGCTGCATTTTTGACCCCTTGTTTTGTGCTTAGTGGCTGGTGGGATGCTGTGAAGCTCAATTAATGTGGTTGTTTTTTCTGTCACTGGGGCAGGTTCTTCAGTGCACATGGATCAGCCTTGCTGCCAAGCTCTCTATGACTTTGAGCCAGAAAATGAAGGCGAGCTTGGGTTTAAGGAAGGGGACATCATAACTTTGACCAACCAGATTGATGAGAATTGGTATGAGGGGATGTTAAATGGAGAGTCTGGCTTCTTCCCCATTAATTATGTTGAAGTGATAGTTCCCTTGCCTCAGTGATTGTGTCATTCGAGCTGTGAACATGATTTCATGACTGAAATGGATTCACAAGTGTTCTGTCAGTGTGGCATTCTGTGAAAGCCTTGCTATTTGACTGACTTACTGACTTTTGTATGCGTCTTTTTAAAATGTATTTATTTTATATTCAGAAAAGTTTCACCTTCCCTGATTTGTCAACCTGCAAAAAAACCCATTCCCAGTTTTTTTGCTTTGTGCCTTGAAGATCACTGTATGAAGTGTTTACTGGTAGCTCACTGTTGCTCCAAAAATGCATTTCCTTGCTATTATTGTATGTGGATTTTTTTTTATCTTTGGCTGCAATGATTTTACTATTGAAAACCATTTTAAAAAATACTGTTAGTGAAGCTAACTGTAACCAGTTCCTAAGTTACTGATGTCATAGAGCTGTTTTCATCACACCGTAATTTATTGTGAACAAGTTAATTCATCTTTTGCATTGTATGTTGACAAAAGGCAAAGTGGTTGTTGTCAATATTAAGATGATGTTGTACTAAGTACAGGTTCTCAGCATTAAAAATTGGTATAATTTACTGACCAAAATGAATAAATATTTCTGTGGGATAAGAACAGTGGTTGCTCCTTCTGTACTGATGGTTCTGGCACTTGTTTGAGCAGGAGGCCACTTTTGCTGAATAGATCAGCTTTCTGTGACAAAAGCAATGGTACGTTAAAAAATACATGAATAAAGAAAGCATTAGTTTTATGACACCTCTGCATTGCAATTTTAATAATCTTGCTCCTTCTCTTTTGATTGTTTAGCATTTATGTCTGTTAACATCTTTTTCTAGCAGAAGGAAAAGAGAGAAATTCCTTGGAAGTAAGTAAAAACTGCCCCTAGTTCCAAAGAGTTTGTATGGAACTCCATTGAGAGAAAAGGGGTGAGTATCACTGGTGCCTACTACACACAGTATAATTTCTATTTCTTATATTTAATTGAAAGGGATGGAAAGGAGGAGAAAGAAAAATAGGTGGTGATGGAAAGACATAATAACTAAAAATATAGCAGAAAAGCCTCAAAATTAAGGAAGAGTTCTGGCATCAGAGGTACTTATCCAAGTGAAGATAGCATCCCTTTGTTTTTCTGTTTACCATCTCCTGCTTTGCTTAGTAATGTAGTAGTGACTGAAGGGAGCAGGAACATGTAATCTTTTGCCAGTTGCTCTCCATACAAGACAAACTGATCAGAAAAGAGCTGAATTCTTTACAGGCAAGCTGTCCACTGAAGGTTCCTCTTAAGCTCGCAGCAGTTCAGCTCTGGTTGAAGTGATAAATGTAAACAGGAGAGCAGAGTGCACTGCTGAAGGTTTCTACACTCCACAGTCCCTATAATCACCAGTTTTATTACTTCAACGTCTTTTGAACCACTCAACAGAAATCATTGAACAGACATATCTTTATTATTTAATCTGCAAATATTTAAATCCAAGACTGCTTTTATATACATGAAAAATATCTTTAATAGTTAAAAAAGTTTTAAGAAATCAAGATAAATACAGCAAAGTTAGAGCAGCAGCTATTTCTATTGTTTGAGGTGGAACAAGAATGTGGATGTGCTAAAATCCAAGGCTTAAACCAGCATCTACTCTTGATGTCTCAAAATCAGAATTTTTATTAATGTAAGAGTTTAGCTAGCATAAGGAAAACCTCACCTTTATACCCTCATCCTAACACAAAGCAGGACTTGAATTTGGAACTGAACACTTTGGCAAGGTAAAAGACAGTCAAAACACTATTCTAGCATTGAGAGAAATTTGCAGGCTCAGCTGCTCCCCTCCTGCTCTCAGGTGGAAGTTTTCCTTCCTTCCCCCCAGGGCCAGCAGGGGAGCAGTTTGTTGGAGAGACAGTGACTGCAGTGCCCCCGAGGGTGACTGTCCCCTGCTGAGGGCCACAGGACAGGCCTTCCATGGAGCACAGAGCTACCAGAGGGACAGGGAGCTGCACACTGCCCCATAACCAGTGTCCCCCCAGCTGCAGCCTGCACGGAGATTAAGCACATAAGGGCTCCAAGAGCAGTGAGTTTGATGTGTTCTTCACTACAGTTTGGGCTTTCTAGTTTTGATTTTTGACTTAGCCTATTTCTCTCTAGCCCCTTAGGAAGCTGTTGGGAGCAATCAAATAGTGCCAGCAACACTGGTGACAGTACCTGCTTTGTCAGAATGAGATGCTTTTTCACATTTCCAGGATACATTTTTCCAAGTTAAGGCTGACACAGCTCTGCTGTGATACACTGTATCTGGGAATATACAATACTGAAACTGGGACTTCCAGCTGCTAGACTACAGAAACAGTACATTTAATAACAGGCAGGAATATTTTTTACAACTTGCTTTTCATTCTAAAGTGTTTCACTCTAGGAAGTGATCCAGACCACTTTTATGTATTTCTGCATCAGGATCTGAGCAGGAAACATTTCAGACACTCATCACTCTTCAGGACACTGTTTTACTTCAGACTTGCACAAGCTGCAAGGGTGTGATCGGTCATATGTTTCCCACTCAGGCTGGAATGAGAAATTACCTTTGGACAACACTGTATGAGAATATTGAGAAAGCTGAGGCAGCCTCATGTTCGTTTGTCAAGTATTTAACATCCTTCTAAGGGCACATGTTTAGAAGCTTTGTACCCTCCTCTTGTTTCAGCAGGTCACAGAAATCAGACCTTTGTATAAAAGTAAAAATAAAAATAACTTCACATGGAGCTTGTATTCTACTGCTCTTTGTATCAGTGAATCCAAGGCTAGGGTCCAGTATCAGAAAGTAGGAAATTCCATCACATTATGGACAATGCTTCTCACAAAGACAGCAGATGGAATAAGTGAATTCCAAATTCCAGATATTACAGAAGGTATCAACACACAGTCTATGTCACTTGGGACTGAGAGATGTTTTCAGATGATTGTCCACATTACATGACAGAACAGCTGGGATCTTCATTTTGCTGCAGAGAGAAAACATGAAAACATTAGACTGATTAGCATGTGTACAAACTTAATATTTCCTGCTGGCTACATACTTGATCCTCATACAGGCAGGTGGGATTTTTAGCACTTTGTAGATTTAGTTACTTTATTAATAAAGCAAAGCAGATTTTCAAGAGGCAGTACATGAACTGTACTACACTCAAGTCTTTAGGTCCATGCAATACATGAGCCTGTGCCTTCCTTAATGAAAGGCTGTCAAAGTGCCCATCACTCCCACACTTCCCAAGCACCAGAACCTAAGTGGCATGCAGATCCATGCTGCCCTCCTTAGGATGGTAAAAGCAGAAGCAAAACATGGAAACACTGCCTTCCTTTAAAGCACAGCATGCATTCTCTGCATTATTTTACTGCATGCAGCAAGTTAACTTCTGTTTACTAAGCAACCAGTTCAGTACTACCAAGGCAGCAGAAGCACATAGGTACTTATGTCAAAAGTTTGATAGGAGTTCAGCAAACAGGAATCACATTAAAATTTGATTGGAAGTATTAGAACTAATTCTTACCATAAATGGCACGCAACTGTATTGTAAAGTTGCTGATGAAACAGATTGGAAGTGTAAGGAGAAAAGTTACTTTTGCTTTCCGTGACAGATGATTAAAGTCATATAAGTGAACTCAAAAAAAAGCCTTTTAAAATAAAAAGAAGCTACCCTTGAGGAGAGGCCCTACTCTGAGTATGAAAATAAGTTGTATCGCTAAAAGCCCAAAGGGCAGAATAGCATTAGACCTTCTCAACAGCCTATTTAACAGGGTCTCACCATCCTTCAGTGAGACTGAAAATATTACAAGAATGTGCATGCAAGTCAGGAGACTGATAAACATCCTTTAAGCCACATGGTATTGTAGTAACAAATAGTTACCCAGAGTTTCAGTTTAAAGGGACAAAAAAATAAAAGACCAGTAGGCAATAACTGCCTGTTTAGGTACATTTTATTCAGAAAGACAGTACTAAGGTACTTTTATATTAGTTTTCAGACAGATATATTATGAAAATACCTAGGAAAACATAGTGGGAACTTTAACAATAGTTAGTAAGTGCAGCAAGATGCAACTCCTTGTAAGTGTGTAGGACCAGTTTTAGGAGGAGCTGTGGTAGCTGAACATGTGTCAGCAGGAAGGAAAGAGTTTTTAGCTAAGCATCCCCTTGCTCTCAGGCTTTGGAGTTTGTACCATAGTACTATTTCAGATCAAGACACAAACCAACTTGAGTCAAGTACAGTCTATAATTGTTTAGTTAAGACCAATTTAAAGCCCTCATATTAGATGGTTTAGACTATTCCAGCAATTCAAGATAACTAATAGTATATCAAAGTACAGTAGGAACATCCAAAATGCATTAGTTCAGATGTGTATTATGGTCAGTCAAAAGCCATTTGAAGGGGCTGGATAGTCTTGCACAGGGTATTACAACAAACAAGTTTGAAGTTAAAAGTTTTTAGTATATTGACTTAAAAGTTTACCCTGAAATCATCCTAAAAGCAAGCCAGGGATGCTGGAGTGTCATGTCACTTCATCCCACAGAAGCAGTTAGTGTTTGCATTCTGTTCTTGGGATAACAGCTTTAATTCACAGTCAGATACTCAGACAAAATGGACATTAAAAGTTGTCTTTTCAGTGTGTCAGTAATAAGTTATCAAATCATTAATGCTACTGTTTGATCGTACTCAGAGAATAAGCAGAAATTCAGGTGCATTTCTGATGCGAAGCCATGCAAGCTACATCCTACGTGGGACAAGAGACTACAGCACTAGTGATGAAGCAAGTTTTCTATGAGGTGACAAGCATGATTCTCACCATCTCACCTGCTCAAGGATGCTCACAGGAACCACTATCATGAAACCAAACAACATTTCTTTTTTCTTCTTCTTTTTGTCTGACATCAAGAAAAACATTAAGAGTTGTGGGATATGAAGAGTACTTGAAGAAGTATTTTCATTTAGTAGGGAAAAGAAATGGCCACTGAATGACTCTGCTGACAGCATTTATTTAAACTTCAGGCAGCTTACCTGAGATGCAAACTCTGCTTCACTTCCAGTTACTTCTTCATAATC
This sequence comes from Thryothorus ludovicianus, assembly GCA_013397245.1. Classification (NCBI taxonomy): domain Eukaryota; kingdom Metazoa; phylum Chordata; class Aves; order Passeriformes; family Certhiidae; genus Thryothorus; species Thryothorus ludovicianus. The sequence goes on along the minus strand of VZTB01008014.1, from coordinate 901,211 downwards.
ATCATCTTGCTCACTTTCTTCTCTGGGTACAAGCATTATCTTCCTCTCTGCGAGTTCCTAGAACACAATTGAATGGCCACAAGACCCCTCAGGTACTAAGCACAAAGAAGTTTAGCATTAGGACAGCAGAAGTGTTTTATTATTTCACTTACCTCACCATCATCTGTGATGAGTGTAACACCAATATTATCCCCAGTTCCCCAAGACTTCTGAGACTTCCAGACCAGATCAGTAGGACCTGGGCTTACACCAGCAGCTGCACCCCAGATCTGCAACAGATTTACAGTGAGCTTCTGAAGAATCTTGTCTGTAGTTAGATTCAGTCTAACATATATAATTATTAAGTATTTTAATACCAAAGACATCCAGTAGGAAAAACTGATTTACTGTAATCTCTGGCAAGTTAGTTCTTTTGAGGACTACCAAGAATGGTGGTAAAGCTTTTCTAGCTGAAGACTCTATGAAACAGTGCAGAAAAGGCTGTTAACAGCTTCTATCCAATGCAGAGGTGGCCCTGCTTGGCCATAAAGAACATTTGAGTCACAGAGCCAAGCCATAGTCACACATGCCCAAGGCAGCAACTTGTGTGTGCAAGAGTCTCTCACCTGGGGTCACTCACAGATCTGTTGAGCAAACTCCTGCACAGTTTGGAGTAGCAAGTGTAGAGTTCAGCTCTTTGATCACCATCTGTATGTACTTATAGTATGACTTTAGAGCTAGTATTTCACTTGGTACTACAAATCATGAGCTCAGCATTGCTGACCTGAAGTAGGCTAAAGATCTTAGCAAGAGTGTGAGTCTCTGGCACAACTTTTATCAAGTCACAGGAGTATGGGAAACCCTAAGAAAAGCTAGAATACAATTATTCTGTTTACAGTTAGAGCACACTCCAGTCTGGGATGATCCTAGTTCAGACCAAGCTTTAAAGGAAATGTAATGAACATTTCAGGTCAAGTTGCCTCAAGGATTTATCTCCACATAAAGTAAGAGCTTTAGTTCTTTAGACACTTGGAGTATCTATTTAGTTTTCCATATTACAGGAATCTCTACTGACACCTAACATAAGGACAGAGCTCTGAGGAAGTTTTACAAACCCAATACCTACTGTAACTTCTTGGCCTGCCTGAAGAGTGAACCGTGAAGGAAACTTGTAAGTAACATCTGCCACACTTTCAATACGTCGTCTCAACACCCAGCCATGTAGAGGTTGATCCTGTGGGACAAGAAATTTCTCTCAGCATCACAGACCAACACCATATAATTCAAACACAAGCTTCTCTCCAAACTCATGGGACAGTTTTAATCCCACTCATGTAGCATACAAATATTTGACAATTTTGAGGAAGCAGCTGCAGTTCCATTAAAGTCTCCCTATACTTTAGGATTAATCTTAGTCAAGTTAAGCCACACCTATCCTTATCTTCTATGAACAGGAGGGTCATGATACTCTTTACCAGGGACATTCTGATAAAGTTTGCCATGGCCACCTACCAACTATATATATATATAAACACCTTACAACTTCACGGGTCATTCTGTATTTCAGGCTGAAGCAGGTAAACTACAAGCCATAAGTTTTGAAGTCCTGATGATGAATTCTAATAGTTGTGGATTTGCAAACTAAACTAGTGGAAGAATTAGCTAATTGGCCAGATAAGCCCTTTGCATCGATTAGGTATAGAACTCTATAGAACCTTTTAGCTGTTTTAAGTATTTTTGACTAACGTGAAGCCCTCTTTATCCAATTTACTAGAGCACCCTATTTAGTTCATCAAGGCTAAGTAGTTCTTCTGGTAGTGCTAGCCTGAGTCTGATGACAAACAGCTGAAGGTGTTCAATTTCTGCCCAATAGAGCCCCTGCACCTCCACCCAAAAGCACCTTCCAGACAGCCCTGGGAACAGAGCACCTTCATGTCCAAAAGGTCAGTCTCTAGTCTGTCACTAAGCTAAAGCCACCCCTGAGCAGTCATGCATTCCAATGCAGGCTTGAAAATAGAAGTACCTTATCAGAGTGGTTTTTAAGCCTGACAAATTTTCCATCTTCATCAATCTCTTCAATAGATATATTTCCAGTAGCTGAAACATGCTGAACAGTCTTAAATGCAGGAGTATGCTCTCTCTTTTTGGTTTCTCTGATTTTCCTCTTCCCATGCAGGAATCGTCGCCCTTGACTTGCTGCACTGTGTGAAGATGGACTGGGTGACAGCTTTAGCCTAGAAGAGAGTCAGATAACATTCACCTGAATATCTGATGTGCTTTGTTTCTTCTCATGCCTACCCTCCCACTACATCCAAGCCTAACAGCTTCCTATATCCAAGCTTTCCACGGGGTCTTAAACACAAAATTTTACTTTTATTGGCAAGAGCAGCTAAGTTGTTTGTTTGATTTGGAAGACAGCCCCAGAGTTCAAGCAAGCTTATATTGATGAGAAGATTCACAACTGCACTAAATAGTCCTTTAAAGTCTCAACAGATAATCTTCAGTGAAAGGCATTTTAAGTTTTTGACCCTTCTTAGCATATACTGAGCATTCATGTTCTCACCATGCATGCAAGATACACAGACAGGAGTTGATCCAAGTTCCCAGCTTCATTCATGGAACCTGAATGCTCTTTATCTCTAAGATGTAGGACAAAACTTTGAGAGAGCTAAGGAATGTTTAATGGACCTGTGAATTTTATCAGCTGGATTTATGAAGTTACTTCATCCTACTACACCATGTGGTAGATGTGGGATATTAATACAATTTACAGAAGATGATGCTTCTGTAACTGAAGTCCTGTATTAATGATGTGCTTAATGTTTGTTTCTTGTCTCCCCACATTCTGAAGGATAGAGTTAGTGTAGAGGTCTTGAAGCAAGTTCTCACAATGAAGATCTTGTCATAGCCTACCTCTGTTCCTCTCCTTCCAACATCTTTCTGTATGCATTTATTTCCAAGTCTAGAGCCAATTTCACATCTAAGAGATGCTCATACTCTTCCAGCTGTGCTTGTGCCTGCTTCTGAGCTTGTGCCATTTCTTCCTCCTTTTCAGCCATACGTCTCCGATGGAGATCACGATCATAATCCAGCAAATTCTGTAGCTCCTTTATTCTGCTCTCCAAAGCAACATTCTAAAATTAAAGGGAGGGGGAAAAAAAAAAGAAATCAAACCATAAGTGAAGGTTAGAGAGAAGGCCAATATTTTGAATTGAGAGTAAATTAAAATAATTATAAGGTTATACAAATAAAGAGAACCTGGCTTTGATATCGATTAACTTGAGATACGAGAGTATCAACTCTCTTCTGTGTTTCCATCAGCTCCTCCCGAGCAGCATTGGCAAACTCACTGTTTCTTGCTGCAGTTAGCTGGGCATTCTCCACCTGTGGATAAATCACGTGTTAGTCCTGAGTTGCACATTAGCATGTATTATAAATAAGGAAGGAAAACCAAGTAAATTTCACTTGATACATCTGGAAACAGTTATCTTTTACTGAAGGGTGCAGATACCAATAAAACCCAGGTCAGAAAGTTCTGTGTTGCTTTCCAAGGGAGGTTTACACGAGTTTGACATTTATTTCAGAAAAGGTCAGCAATCATCAGGCAGTGAGTATCTCCAGATTAGGATATTTCAGTTAGTAACGTATGAGGACTTTATGGATATTAAGTTAATTAATTCTCCAGAATACCCATGGAGAATATGATTAAAGCTGCTTGTCAAAGCATAGAGCTGCAGGATATTGGGTGTACAAATCAAACTATTATCACTCTTCCCCAGAAGATCTATTATTAAAGAGCTCCTGCATCTTTACAAGCAGTATTGAATTGCTCTACAAATGCCTCAATCTTGAGATGTCCCAAGAAAGGATAAAGTGCTCCTTCAAGAGGCACTTACAGAATTTTCAGTGGAAACAGAAACACAGGCATCCAAAGGAATTCCCTGAGCTGGCATGCAAGTTGGTGTGTAGGAGAAGTTAGGTTTTATTCAAGACTGAAATTGCTTAATACAACATAACACACTTTGGGCCTGAATCTGTCAGAAATCTGAAATATGATCAACTTCAAATCACTCCCTGTATTTATGCTTGAACCAGTTTTGTTTGGGATCAAATGTTTGCAGAAATCCTACTGTCAAATTTGACACTGCTTTGAAATTCCATAACAACTTATGCCAAGAAGCTCTGCAGTGAATGCAGGGGCTCCATCCATCAGCTGTCTATGCCAGTGGGACCTTAATTATGTCAAAGTGCAGAGAACTTGAGTTTTGATGACAGTTTTTTCACTGTCATCTTTTACAAACTCACCTTTGCACTGAATGTTCGCTCCATCTCCTCTTTATAACCTTGAATTTGTTCTTCATGCTGTTTTCTGAGGCTCTGCAGAGCATCTGAGAGCTTACTCTCAAATTCTCTTTGACGGCCAGATTCTACTTCTGCTATTCTGCTCTCGTGGACTCTTTTTGTCTCCTTGAGCTCCTAGGAGAAGAAATTTCTCAGAGAATAAAGAAGCCAATACAGTTTGAAACTGGATTTAGTGAGCCAGCTTCACAAGTCCTTCCCTGTTGAAGCAGATTTATCACTGAGTACACAGTATTTCATCTTTATGCACAACTTATTCATCCATTAAGTCTGGCACATCCACCTTGCTGCCTCACTATTGTTTTTCCACCTCACTGCCAACATTGCTTAAAGTAATAAATGTAGTAAATATTTAATTTGTAAGACTAAGTCTTTGAACTAGATATACTCTGTTTGGCTTTTTAATTTAGAATGCATGCATATACAGTAGAACATATATAGTTCAGGTTTTTTAAGCACTGTTACTTCACCTATTCTTGTTTTATTCAAAAAGTAATAGCAGTTGGTTAGAAAAATTAGAATTCTCTACCAAACCATACACTTTGAGATTCCTGCCAGTGAGAAGGAAGCTGGTTTATATTCATATATGAACTATTCATTTAGTTGTGTGAACTGACTTCTCTCACAAAGGTTACCAGACACCTCTGAGCTGTGTTAAGGAAGTTGGGAACACAAGTTGCTTAAAGGAGATTTAACTTCTTCACCTACTTTAGGCTTCAAGTAAACATCTGGAATCATTTAACAGTATCTAATATATGCACTATCACTTACACAAAGTAATTTCAGTTATCTTTAGAAGAGCAGCCTAAGAAATTTCTCATATCCCAGATACCTATTGGTACTATCCCAGTTAACATGAGGTTGTGTACTTTCTTGAGCCTTCCTAGTTAGGTGGATATTATGAGCTGATGGGCTGCCATGGGTTGCTAGTTACCTTTTAAGAGATAAAAGCAATGTTAAGATGGGCTTTAAGTGCATCCAGGGATCATGGACACCTAAAAAGATGCCTTGTTAATAAGCTAAAACATACATCTTCATGAAGGCGCTTCTGGAACGTCATTTCTTCCTGCAAAGTTTCCATATGGTTTTCTAGGTCCACCCTCCTCAGCATTTCACTGTGGAGATGCTTTTTAGTATCCTCCAGTGACAGATTCAGCTAGAAAAGACAGACAAGAAGGTTATCAAAATTAAGAAGTATTTTTTCAAATTAGGCAGCCAATTTGTTACAGGTCATTCAACTTAATTACCACAGCAATCAAAATACACTGGTTGAGTGAAGTTGGTTACTCTGTGTAAGTTCTTATGTCAGTGGGATCCAAATACCAGCAACAGATAGAATCCTATTTAATTGTTATGCAGACCAGATTTCCCACAAGGCAAATATAGAACAGCCCTTAATCCCACCAGCTAAATTTGACTCCTCAAAGTAGACTTCTGATGAATCAATTGTACTATCCACATATATTCCTCCCCTTTACAACTGTAATTATTCCAAATGTCTTCCTGACTGCTAATATAATTTTTTGACACTTAATCCTCCAAATTCATCCTATGTTGAGAAACTAATATACACTTTCAGTATTATACACTTCCCTGATGTGCCAGAGAATGCTACAGAGAATATAGTACATTTCATCTTGCTTTAACTGTAGAACAATAAACATTACATCCTATGATCACAGAATTAAAGGTACCTACAACAGGTGGAAGTTTTAAGGAAAACTATCAGCAGCATTTGCTGTCAGCAAGGTTGTGGAAATCTTTTTGTTTACCTGTCACTGTCATAGTTAAATCGCAATAATTAATTGAGGAAAATCAAGCAAAAACTGCAGGAGCAAAAGCAAAGTTTCGATTGCAGTAGCAAGCCTTACACTGAGTACTTGATCCTTTAATTCACGGAGCTCATTCTCCAAAGTCCGGTTCTCATTCAGGGCTGTTGCTAAATCAGCTTCTTTTGCATTTAGCTGCGCATCAAGGTCCCTCACACGAGCCTGGGCCAGGTTTAAATCACTTTCTTTTTTGGAATTCCTACAAGGGAGAGTTTTACAGGGTTAAGTGCAGCTAGTGGGGGATAGTTGGTTCTCAATTTATTTCCCTTCAGAGGAGTCCGTGGTTAAACACAGGAGAGGTTGATCAGGCTCACAGTGAGAGCACAAAACAAACCAGACAGGGCCCTCCGACAAGCATCATTTGTTATACCAGAGACATTCCTGACCCATTTTCCAGCTCGTTCAGCGCGAAGCCCATGCGGAAGCCAGCTATTTTCCACGGCATTCCCGGCGGGAGAGGGCAGGGACGGCACGGGCCCCCGGCTGCCCAGGGCGGGCCGGGCACGCTCGGTGCCCGCGGCCGGACGAGCCCTCACCGAGTCCCCGCAGCAAAGGCGGCCCCGGGCTCGCAGGAAGCGCCTCAGGGCCCCGGGCCAGGCCGGGCCGGGCCGGGAGGGCTCCGGGGCGGACCCTGCGGGGCGGGGCGCGGCCGAGGCTGCCCGGGGCCGCTGCTCCGTCCTGCCCGGGGCACACCGGCAGCTCTGTGTCCCGGAGGCCACCGGGCAGCCCGGGGAGCTGCCCCGCTCGGGCTTTGCCTCCGGCAGCCCCGCAGCCACCGCCGGGACAGGGTGAGGGCAGCCTTGCTTTCGGAGAAGAGACCGTCTCCAGAGCAATACCCGGGCAGTGGAACCGCAGGTACCGCCCGGATGGCCGGCACTCTCCAGTTGCCATTGGCATCACAGTGGAGAAGTTCCAGAAGGGCCCACAACGAGTTCCTGTGGTAATTCCCCAGACTGCTCCAACTTTTAAAATCCTTGCAGGTGCCTGCCCACTATCCAGAGTCAGAGTCCTTGTTCAAAACTCGTATTTGATATTACAAAGATAAAGGAAGTCCTCAATTTATTTTGGTTCTGCCAAGTGGCAAAGTTGTGTCATCTCATACAATGAGTTTTCCAGTGGATAACTGAGACCAGCTGGCAAGGGCCCAAAGTAATTCTGCAGGATTGATCAGCTTTAGAAAGCTTGAACTGCAAAGAAAGATTGGAAAATAATAAGGGTTGTTTAGTCTAGAGAAGGGAAAAGTGACAAGAGACAGAACAATTTTTAAATACGTGAAGGACCGCTGCACAGAGTTAGAGAATCTGTTTTCCATGTCTGTTGTGGGAAAGACAGGAAGCTCCAGGCTTATATTGCAGGGAGGAATACTTGGGCTAGATGTTAGGGAGAGGAAACTGAGTTCACCACTGAAGCACACTGCCTGGGGGGGATATTCTGGAATCTCCATCATCTGGAATTTAAAATAAGGGTTACACAAAATCTGCTGGAAGAGATGCAGGTATGGCTGGTTCCAGCACAGGCCTGGGGCACGTGGCTACATCAGGTGCTTGCTCAAGGCCTTTTCCAGCCCTGCTCTTCAGAGGCATTTATTGATCGTGTTGTGCTAGAAGCTGTTTACTCTTTACTTAGACTCTGGGAGAAAAATAGCTCTACTAAAAGTAAAAAAAAACAAGATAATGTGCTGTAGTTTTAGTATTTAAGGTTTCTTTCTTTTCTTGGTTAATTATTCACCTTCCTTTTGGGATCTCTGCTACCGCTACCACTTACTGAATTACATATGATATTAAGTATGTCAATAGCACTACGTAATATTGACTGCTTCATCCTACAATAATATAAATTTCATTCTGCAATCAAAGTGTGTGCAAAACTGAAATTCCATTAGTATCTCTTTTAACACTTCACTTTCCAATGTAAGCATCTCACAGCCAGGCTCAGATGTCCTGGGTTCTTTCCTGAAAAATATTATTTTCAAAGAAGCCTGGAATAAGACATTTCATCTTTAAGAACAACAATTTTAACAGGTCTGACTTTTGACAGGAGTGTTTACTACCCTTTTGATCCAAGTCTGGGGTTCAGAACACCACTTTACACCCCTGTGACAGTTACAGTACTCTGCAACATTCCATATACCAACCATTCCAGAGCTAAGTGTGGCCTATGCAGTATCAATTACAAGCAAAAACTTTGAGGCACTGCCAGTCACATTCTTTGTAAATCAGGATGTCACACAGGCTTGATCTGGAGAATTTAAATAATTTTACCAGAAGGTTTCAGGTATGTTTGAAACAGACTCTAGTTTGTCAAGACCAGAGGATGCCATCAGCACACACAGAATTCATTGTTACAGCCTCAGCTGCTACACTGTGTTTGGCATATTCAAGAGAAAAGTGCACATCCACACTCTCTGGTGCAGAAAGGAACTGGTCTTGTCTTTCTTCTGCTGTGTTACTGCAGTTGCTTTGACCTTCCTGAGGCTCTGAATTCAAACAATATGCTTATCTACAACTCCTCCTCCCCAAACATCTTTGATCTGCTTCCAGTCACTATTGTTTAGTAAGAAAAAAACAAATGCAATCTGCTTATTGTTGTCAAAAACCTTGAGTCCTTTAATCAGTGATTAGTAAGGGCCAATAATTAATACTGTTGTGAAATTATCTGGTGACATTTCATTCTATAAGAGTCAAACAGCCACCAGGTTATTTAAAGGGTGTATATATCTCAGGACACGATACCCTCAACGTTTGTTCCAAGGCATCTGAGACATTTGCAGTTGTGCAGCCCAGATACAACATACATTTGAGCTTCAGTCCTTTCACAAGCCAATATATACCATGTATCATTTCCCATGGGCTGTAAATTTAACCACTTCTAAGACCTAGTTACTGTAAAGGAAAAAAACCCAACCCAACAGTCTAGAGGACTGCATATCTGCCAAGTCTAAAGCTTTACAAACAAAACCAGAGTCATACAAACACAAAGAGCAGCAAAGAAGTCTTAGAACAGGCACTACCCCTCTCCTCACTGTCCACTCAAGTAGCTGGTTAGATTTATGAAACAGATCTGTGAGCCAAAGCCCAGCATGACAGAGACAAGCCCAACAACTGTGCAGCTGAAAACAGAAGCTTACAGTAAAAACATGTTTTATTCCCAACTAGAACAGCTACTTGAGTCCTACTGAGACTGTGAAGGGGCAATATTTCCTCTAGGCATTAAAAGAAGAAGCTGGTACCTAAATTTTCTCTGATACAGTTTTATAACAAGACATAAGGGGCCTGTGGATATCCAAATTTTTACAAGTCTGTAACTGATATAGGGGTACAATGGGGTATTACAGTAACTAGAAGTGCCAGCAGTCTGTATATTTCTATAGAGAAAGCTTGTTGGGATTGGACACTTGTTCATACACCTCTTCCTCCCTCTGGAAGACAGGACAGCACTACATTGACTTTCTTCAGGCTTGGTGAGCCTAGACAGGATGATGACTCCAGCCTCAGGATACACAGCTTACAAAAAAGTCAAGCTAAAACAGCAGGCAGCTCCTCTCAGACTTAAAAGCAACTAGGAAAACTTCTGAGCAGTACTAACGTGGACCAGTAAGCCATACTGTTCCCAGAACTATTTTCTCTCTATATTCCCCTCTGGGCAAAGTCTGAGCTAAACAGCCAAAAAAAATTACACTGACTCTATACAAACACTCCTTCCACTGCTCCATAACTTTCTAGATACTTGCCAGCATCTTGAGTGTTTGTAAACACAGGTGTGGTGCCAAACCCACGCAGTGATGCATTCATAGCCCAGAAGGGCACCGGCACTCCACGTTCTGCAGAGCCCCACGCCCATCACAGGCGGGTGCTGATGTGACCCCACAGCATCGGGGGTACTCAGCAGTGTCACCCCAGCACATCTTCGGAACAGGCATCCAGACATCGCCTGATCCCAGCGGGAAACACCTTCGGGGTTATCAGGCCTGCGCCACCAGGACACCAAACATCACCGCGCACTCCTCCCACAACCACGGGCTCCTGCCAGAAGCATCCCCTTCCCCTCACCCTGCAGGAGCCCCGAAGAGGCGGCTCCCCAGGGCGTCCCCAGGCAGGCAGGCCTGCTCGGGGCCGGAGCACCGACCTGACGTGCAGCTGCCGGTGCTCCTCGCCAATCTTGCCCAGCTCCACCTGCAGCGTGGCCCGCTCGATGGCGATGTCGTCCAGCGCCCGGCGGGCGTCGGCCAGCTCCGCCTCGTAGTGGAGCCGCAGGCAGCCCAGCTCCCGGTCGCTGCCCGCCTGGTGCTCGCTCAGCCGCTGCTGCAGCGCCGACTTGTCGGCCTCCAGCGCCCGCACCCGCTCGATGTAGGCAGCCAGGCGGTCATTGAGCTGCCGCNATAGCCTCCAGCTGCCGCCGGCCCCGCCGAGGGTGGGCAGCTTAAAGGGCTCGGGCTGTGTCCCGCGGGCCCTCCGGCCGAGCCCGCTAGATAACACCTCTTTTTATTTATTTTTTTTTATGTTTTATTTTTTAATTTTTTTTTGTTTTTTTGTTTTTTCTTTCATTTTTGCCTTTCTGTTTCTTTTTTGT
>VZTB01008014.1:721496-890433 GCA_013397245.1 Thryothorus ludovicianus | reverse complement strand
ATTTTTTTTTGTTTGTTTGTTTTATCTTTCATATGTGCCTTGCTGCATCTTATCAGTCCAATGGTGCTGCCCGGAGAAGGCGGGGAAGGAAAAACCTACCGCAACCCTGCGTTCCCACAGACCGGTGCAAGGGGTGGGGGCGAAACCAAGATCGCAGCTTTAGGAAGATGCATGACAGCTGCAGTGATGCTCGCACTCCAGCGTGCTGCTGCGGCAGTGCTCTGCCTGTTGTGTCTGGGATTTTTTTGCAAATTGTTCAGCTGATGAAAATAACCCTTTTTGTTCTGCTGTTTGTGGGCGTTTTTAGCTTTCCTGTCAGCCGTCCCACTTAGAGTATTCTGGTTAAAAGCTGATGCATGAGCAAAAGGAAGAACGGAGGTGGAAAGAGAACCTGCATGAAGACAAATGTGTGAAGCAATCTGCAAAGCGTTACACTAATTACATTTAATAGAAATTAGTGTTTAGCAAAAAAGTTGCTTCTACACTTCTTTAGTAGTCATGTGAACAGTCATAATTGTCAGTTTTCTCCACTAACTAATTAATTTATCCTTTTTTACTGCCATTTTTGAGAGCAGATGCTGCAGGAAACTCATTCAGTATGAGCATAAAAATCTCTGAATGTTACTACAACTGTGAATTACAGTGTTGTAGCAGTTACAAGAAATGTCAATTAAGATCTTAGCTTAAGCTGTTATTTCCTACACAGAAAAATAATCTTGGCATCCTCTTAGAGTTCTTTAAATGTAAAGATAGATTTTTGTCAGGACTGTAGGCATAAATTCAAACTGCTCCTTATAGGTGGACAGTTAGGTAACATAGGAGAACCACATAGTTTGCCCCAAGAGTGTAGCTGAGGAATTTGGGATTAAGTCATTTATACCTCTGGATACAAAGATACAGTGTAGGAAAGGATACAGACAAAGGCGTGAATCCACAACAAAGTTTTTGGGCTTTTTTCTTAGCATCTTTACATGGCATAAAACGTAATTTCAGTATTCTAAAGCTATGTGCAGCATGGGAGTGACATAGAGCCAGACTAAGCTCCTCTGATTCTTGTCTGAGCAGCACCACCAGGAAATTCTTTTCTGCAGAGCTGTTCCAGAATTTTATTTTGACATAATGAGTTGTTTGTCCCTCATTGCCAATAGAAAGCTCGATTCAAGAAAAACAAAAAGCATGCTTTAAATCTGAACGCGTACCTCTAAGACCAAGATGTGTACATCTGAAGGTTTATTTCAGCTTTGAAACCTCAGTGCTCTACAAAGAACACTGTGATCATGTGTCATTGCCATGCTTGATCGTTGCATGTTACTGGCCAGCTGTTCAAATATATTGTATGGTTTTGGAACAGATGCAGGACAAAGCAAGAAATCTGCTATTCTAAGAATATTTTTTTCTTGACTGCCAAGGCTTTGTAATAATGCAAACAAAAACAGCTGAAAGAAATAGTTCAAAAATAGTCCAAGCTGGTTTTATCTTTTGTATTCTTTACCTACTCTCCCTGTGTGAGAACAGAAGGAGGCAACTTAAGTAAAGCATAATGGGAGTCTGTTTCTGATTCTTCATGACATTTTTTTTCTGACTTCTTCTTTGATAGTCTGTATTGCTTAGACCACAAATATAGCTGAGGAATTCCTGCAGAGATAAGCCTGTGCCATCTTTCCTACTGTTTCAAGTTTAAAGATATTAGGAATGTTCCAGGATTAAGAGATAGGGGGGAAAAAATGTGGGAAAAGGTAAATATCCAAGATAAAAATCACAATAAAAATTATTCTATGAATAGTCCTTTTACAGTAAAATATGGGAGATTTAGATGGTATTAGCAGATGCCACAAAGTTGGAATAAAGAACATAGTGGATTTTTTCAAGTGTTTTAAGTTGGTGAAATTAGGTGAAAAAAAGAACACAGCAATGAAGTAATGCAATAAAAATCAGGGGGGAAAAAATCAAGTAAACTTTTTGTTATCCTTTTCCATAGGTATCTTCTAACTAATTGCAGCCAGGTGTAAGCAATGTGTCTGTATTGCTCCTAAAATGTTATCAGGGCTCCTGGTGCAATAACAGCTCTCATGACCTTGACCAGCCTCAGCTGAGGCTTCTGCCCACGCTCTGCCCAGAGCTGCTGGAGCTCCACTGAAGCTCTGGCAGTACCCTCAACTCTCTCTCTGCCTTTATGCTCCCTGGTGGTTTTGCCGAGCTCTGGTGGCCCATGGGCTGATTTTCTGGCTTGGTTTGCACCAGCCTGGTCACTGGAACTTTGCCTGGGCTCTCTGCACCTCTGGCTGTCCTCTCTAGCCCCCTGTGTATCTCACCTAGGAGCAGTGGGACAGGGCCAGAGCCTGCCCATCTGACTGGCCTCTCTGTCCCTTGGGAAGCACCTGGACTTCATCACTTCTTGGATGACAGTTTGTTAGAGCCATGACTGCTACGTACTTTGGTAAGATGAAGTTTCTTAATGGCGGTATCTCTTTATATAATTAATTTTTTTGTGACCCAATACAAAATGCTTGAATTCATATTTAATTTCCAAGGGTTAAATATACTTGAGGCTGTGCATAGTAAGCAGCCAGGCTTGACCATTGTGACAATATTGTGCTGAAAAATTAGGCATAGATGCAGAATCAGCATAAGCAACTGAAAATTGTAGCATTTGGGGGTTTTTCTCTGTGTATTATTCTTCTCTGTAAGTCTGAGTTTTCCTAAACACCCACTGGAAACAAATCAAGCTCTACTGGACAGTGTAACACCTTAAGGAACTATTACATATAGCAGTAATACTGTTTCAAATATTACTCTGAGGCATTGGAATGTATTAATAAAAACTTTCCTAGGCAGTCTGTTCATAGAGAGCTATTAATGATACACAAGTAGCCAGAGCTGATGAGGACTAATTGGGTTCTGTTGGTCTGATAATGGTTGACTCAGTACCAGAGGTACTTTTCTATGAGAAAATTAGAGGTCAGCCACCAGAAAGGTTACAGGGCAGTTTCTGTGTCATTGGTGGTAGCACACAGAGATGGGAAAGGCCTTTGCAGAACATGTCACTGCACAGCTGATCCTCCTCTGCAGTATTCCAGCCCATGCCCCTGTTTACTTGGTTTAATTAAGCAGTACAAGTCAGTTGGCTTAGAGAGGCCTTTGTCTTCTATGGAACAACAGCCTTCTATAAGTTGGTACCAGGGGAAAAAAATAATTAATTTGTGGCCTTACCAGAAGCAAAAGTAAATAATACATTTTGTTTGGTAGAACATGCTATGTAGAAAGTACACCTGGTAACAGCCTTTTGTAGGTGACACTGGGCAGGTTCCTTGCTTAGGCTGTGCTGGTTTCCAGCTGCCAGTGACCAAACTCTGCTCTCAGCTACAAACACAGAAGCTGGAGCTGTGCATAGTCTGTGTTGGTTTTGCTGTGCCCAGCCCCTGGCTCGTTGTGTGAAGGTGCACAGTGAAGTGTGCATTCATCTTCTCTTTTATAACCTCATTCTCTGTGTCACTAATATTTATCCCAGTGACCTATCATGCGTTTCTTACAACATTTTATTGATTTATTTGTTTTATTCCTTCTCCCTGTTAGCTCCTTGTTTATATTATCTTCCTTTTCTATACTGGTGTGCATCATGTTGGATGCTCATGTAGTGACTATGTGTAAATCTTCTTGTGACACACAGGCCACCTACTTTGCTCTTGCTCTTCCCAAGTGAGCCATTACAGCAAGGGCAGGTCCTGCTGACCTTTGTCTGTTGCTCCTGACTTGCAATATAATTGATTTCCTCAGAGCCCCTGTTTATACACCAAATATTGCCTCTTCCACATAGCACTCAATAATGTTTTGTTTTTCACTGTCACAGAAGTGAGTGCCATCACAGAATGAGGAAAACAGGTCACTGTCACTGGTGCATGAGAAGAAAATGGCAGACAAGTGCAGTAATTCAGTATGCCATATCCATAGGCTCAGTGGGGATATGTTATTTTGCAAGTTAGAATATCTGTTAACACATAACTCTGTGTAGATAAACTGAAACTATTTTACCTCTGCAATTAATTTTTTATTTTGCTTTATCTGCATTCAGTCTTTATCAATATAAATTCATATTTCCTAATTAAGCCCAACATAATCACCTAAATCCTTTTGAAAATATATTTTGCAAACCCACAAAATGATCATGTAAGTGTACTATAAGTTTACTCAGAATGTTATTTCTAACATTTTAGTTAAGGCTGTGAACTGGGATAAAAAGTTTGTGCCATTTGAAGGCCTGTTTGTTTTGTTCTTACTGTATAGGATCATAACTATGCAAATGAGCCACAAATTGTTTTGCTGAAGCACCAAATAAATTTGGAAGACAAGAAATGACAAATATTTATTCAAATACTTGAGATAGTGACCACTTGACTATATTGTTTGGTAATTCTAGAGTCACTTGAACACAATCTGAGAGGAAGATGATAGTTTTCTTTGATACTGTTTTAGGCCTATACCTAAGTAACTTTTCTTTCTTTTTTCTTCTTACTATAATGATGGAGCTGTTTCCAAAGCTGAGGGCAAGGATCTACATGGAATGCAATGGGTTCCATAACTCCAAGAAATGAAAGACAGGGGGCTGAGGCTGAACTTTGTACCTTTATACCAATAGAGACTTTACTCTTGGTAGGGTATAACATACTTGTGAAGGGTGAAAGTGTGTGATTGCTCTGTGCCCTGGAGGGCTTGTTATTTCAGAGTAAACAAGCACCCTGTGTGCATACAATGCAGGGCCAAAGAACTGATTAGACTGTGTCAGGCTTCTCATTACTCTAGGTACAGGAAATTTAACATTTTGCTTTCATTAATCAATCAGGTGCAGCTCTATTACTGATAAATTTGAGATGCTGAACCAAAATGCAGTTTCTGCATGGGGCCTCTGCAGGATACTTCCAATTTTGCTATACGTTATTCAGAATGCTGATTTATGAGCCAAATGTTGTTCTGCACTATTTCAATGGATTTTAAATTTGTAGTTTAGCCAAACATATTTTCTCTGAAAAGTAAAGGCTTTTGTTGCGGTGGAAGAACGGCCTCCGTGATTATCAGATTTGTGTAGTTTAGGGAAATAATTATATATAAGTGGAATTTGTTGAAGAGGTATGTCTACTAGCATTTCAGGACAAAGATAGAGAAGTGTTGGGTTTCTCTTAAATATGCATGTTTTCTATTAATGTTCAAGGAGTGAAATTTGGTGGTTATTGTGTGATTTAACAGAGGTTTTTTGGTTACCAGACCAGAATTTTTTTTTTTTTTTCTTTTTGGCCCTTTGTCAGCTATATCTTGCAGAATCTTTTTTCTCTGCCACTTCTGCCTGCACTGTTAAGCGTAAGTTGAAATTTTCTGATTACAATTGCTCATAAATCAAGAAGTTACAAAATATTTCATGGTTATGTTTGATAGTGAAGACACATGGTCTTAAGTCTGTATAAAACAAAGGATAAGACCATCATGTTTCCAACCCCCTTCCTCATGAAAACCCATGCCAGCTGTACAGATGGATGACATTGCTGTTATGTGTTCAATGAAATTATAAGTGCAAACATCCATAATTCACAATTTTATGAGCAGTAAAGACTTGAGTTGTCATTTTCCGTGTAATTTAAATTATGTATATTTTTTAGAGACCAGCAAAAACAAAGCACATGCTAAAAGCAAGAGACAAAAACATCTGAACTGAGTATTAAAAGCATTGCTATAGTTTTTTATTCAAAAATCTTATACTGATTCTGCTGGGCTAATGTGGCATGAGTGGGAATTAAAAGACTCCGTGGTGAAAACTGTTACTAAGGTAATACTTAAAGCATTTGACACTGGACCAGGGATGTGCAAACATAATGTAATAGATAAAGAACAGAAGTTCTGCCTTGAAGAGTTTGTAATCCATATAAGACAGGGTAAGCAAAAAGGAAATAAAATGTTTCCTTAGAGAATGATATTTTATTTTAAACTCGAGTGGTTAATCAGTTTTTGCAGAATTGCTGATTAACTTCTCACGTATGAAAATTAGGCAACCAGAAGCTCTAAGTTTGCGGCCCTTTTAAATTTAAGGTGTGTGTTAAGGAGTCTGCTGTAGAGCTGCAGGTGCAGTGAATTTTGGAGTGCTTGTTTTCAATCACATCTTGCCTGGACACCAGAGTTTCATTCTGTTTTTGCTTGGCTTGGCAGAAGAGGTTATGAAGACCTCCAACAGGAGTCAAAATTTCAAAGCTTCCACCAGAATTTTTAGTTTAGAGAGAAAAGAGTAAAGTGGAAAGAGTGTGTAGTGAGGCTGAGGTGAATAAATTAAACTGCATAAATGAGAACACAAATCAACATTCAATGAGAATGAGATTCACATAGGAAAATGCCCTGTTTTAACAGAGAAAAGTGCTGTCCAAAACCCTGTGTAGTTTCTAGTAGTAGGATAAGGCTATTTTTATGCTCCAAATACTGTTATTTTCTAGGTGCTCATCTTCCTTGCAAAAAGGATGATTTCAATGTAACATAACCAGACCCGTGGATTATGAGGGAGAATGGAATTAGCAACTCTAAAGGCATTTCAGCAGCTGAGGTAAGACCTTCCTGATCTCTGCTTTCCAGGACAGGTACCACAAGGTACTTGTGTTGTTGACTGTAATACTGCTTTATGAAATCTCCCTGGGTGCTTATGTCCATCTTGCATATATTACTTAGAAAAGAAAAGATATTCTAATTAAGGCTGGTGCCAGCTGGGTGCATTCCTAAGAAGATGGCAGGTCTTGAGGGTCAGCTTCATCTCCATGGTTTTGGCAAAGGAGAATGTAGTTTAGATGATTAGATGATTCAATGTTTAAAATCACCTGTGATCAAGCCTGAAGTATATGCTACCTGCATGGGTATACAGCTTTAAAGGATACTAATCGCAGTTATAACTGATTTCATAGTGAAAGGACTGTTTAAGTAACTGTAGGAACTGAAATGGATTGAAAGCCGGGCTTTCCAGGAAGCTGATACACTTTCAGCTTAGCGGCATTAGAAAAATGGAACTCCGGGTCCTTAGCAGCACTCTTGCCTGTTACACAGCCTATTATCATAATGTACAGACTGGGAAGAACAGCTTGCCTCCGGTGACCTGAAACAGAGCAGCGTGTGAGTTCCGTGGGCACGGCGGAGGCAGCGCGGGTGTCCCTGCGGGGTCCCCCCGAACCTTCGCGCTGCTCCCGGCCGGGCGGGCGCTCTCCGCTCCCGGGCTCTGCCCGCTGGTTTCAGCAGAGGGCACTCTGTTCCTAGCGATGGAGGAGGCGCCTTCCCGTGCTGGTGAGAAACCTAAACACATTGGAAAAGTTTCCAGCGCAACATATTTGAACAAACTCTTCATCGGTTATGTTTAGTTCACTGGAGCATATTTTTAACTTCAGTGGCAGGGATCAGAGCCCTTTCTCTACGTGCTGCTCTTAGCGGACTCGACGAAAGCTTGGAACATCAGTGGAAGCCGTAGTGCAAAGGTAGAGGATTTTGGCGTTCGCGTTTAGCAACTCGAAGCTCAGAGGGAGAACGAGAGCAAAGCTGTCGTATGAGACGTATTCGCCAGATTTACAGTAGGAAACCTAAAAATATTGTAGAGGGCAGCATGATTAAAGACCTACTCGGTGTGCGAGCAGATTTGCAGCTGTCTAGCGAGAGTTACTTGCAGATGAGACACAGGATGGTTGCGGTTTTTGGAAGCTGCTTTGCATCAGATTCGGGGGCTGACTCCGCGGTAGCTTTTGCCCCTCGGGGGAAGACGAACCACTTGGTCTCGGGCTGCCGGGGTCTCGGCCCCCGGCATCGGAGCGTCGCCAGCGCCGCCGGGGGGGTGGAGGGGACGGGCCCGCTTGGCCGCCCGCCCGCTCTGGCTGGCCGGGNGGGGGCGGCCCGCTGCCAGCAGCCTGTAGGACCTTGGCTGAGGCGCGGCGGTGGGCTGGAGCCTCCGTGAGGGAGGGGCCGCCGCTCGCGGGGCAGGATGCTGCATCCCCGGTGCCGTGACAGGCGAGGCTCTCCCGTGCGCCGGCGGTGCCCGGCCCGCTCCCCGCCGCCCTCCTGGCCCCGCTGCGCGCCGCACCAGGTGGGTGAGCTCGGCGGCTGCTCGGGGCAGGGCAGGGCAGCCCCCGAGCCTCTGCCCCGAGCGGGCTCCCTCGGACAGGGCCGAGAGGGGGCGGCCGCTGTGCCGGACCAGGGCCGCTCTCGGGGAGTCTCCGGGAGGGCACGGCGGGCCCGGGCACCGGCACCTGGGGAATACCGGAGCCTGGCGTGCTCGGCCACCTGGGGGTCTCGGCAGTACCTGGACAAGGGGGGAAAAAAAATAAGTCCTTCTTTTATTGTCATAGTTGATACTTTTGAATGAAACATCCAGAAGTGCTAATGATTTTGGGAGGGAGGGGAGCTCTATGATGTTTTTAGAGGGAGGGAATAAAACGCTTCTCTCTGTAAGGAATCTTAATTATGTTCAGTTGAACAGGTGCAAGAACAGTTTGGATAGATGAATTTCCTTGGGATGTCTGCTTTTTTAGAAAGGAGTACTTTATTTGAAGGAGAAGTTTGGGGCTTGGCAAACTTGTGGGGTGGTGGCTGGGGGGAGAGGGCTGTGTGTGTATCAAAACTTGCACTGTTTTGAGATGACTCTGGTAGTGTATTGTCTAAGGCAATAAATTGCATTGACAAAAGGAATTAACAGAATTAGTAATATTATTACATGATGGGGTTTTTGGCAATTTTAAATTTACAAGCCTATGCTGGCCTTGTAATTTTGATGAGCACTAAATTAATGGATTTTTTTTTCAAAGCTCTGATTAAGCCCTGATTGTTTAGTCTCTGAGCTTACAAAGGCAGCCCAAATGACTGCTGAAATCCCAGTGCTAAGCTTTCATCTTTGAGTGGGTGAAAGTGCTGGAAAGTACATCAGAAATTCTATGCTCCTTGGATTTTACATTCGAGAGATCAAGATGGGAGGAATTCCCAATTTGATAAATTCTCCTACATTCAGGAGATAATCAAGCTAGTCCACTGTTGCCAGCTTCCCCAAACCTCTCCTTTTGGTTCTTTTCTGTGCCCTAATTGGAGCTGCCTCACCCTGCAGGCTGTGCTCATGGCATGCACTGCACTCCTGCTGCTCTGGCCAGCGCAGCACTCCAGTGTTTGCATTGCACTGCTTCCAGCGGCCGGCCCAGTTTGCTTTAGTCATTGAAATTCTGGCGGAGCCCACTTGATTTTGTTTGTAACTTGAAACAATTTCTCTCAGCAGAGCCCCAAGGCATGAGGATGGCCAGCCCTAAAGCCGCTGGGCTGTTCTGGGAGATCACTTGGCTTGTTTTTGCTCTCCACGCTCACCTACAGGTAGGTAATGAACTTGCTGTTGTCATTCCTGGTCCTGTATCAGCTGATCTTGCTGCACACTTTGCATTACTGTTTTAAAACAGAAAACTCCTGAAGGAGCTGCTCTCGAATTAAAAATCTCCCTATGAGAATGTTTTCTTTTCACCAAGCTTTCGAAAGCATCCATATGGGAAATGCATATTCTCTCTCTTGCTCAGTATATGGTATGTTACTTTACCAAAGGGTGACCAACTTGCCAGATGTGTAATGCCATGGCTCTTTCTGGGCAGCACAGCTGTTCTTTGCCTCCAGGAGTTTAAGCACCTGATAAATGTTAAGGTGCTGTAAGTGACAAGGGTTATAGAAACATCTAAAGCATTTGGAAGAGGGAAGGCAGGGAAGACCCAAAAAGGTCTTTTCTCCAAGTGTTCAATGCAAAGAGGAACCATGGAGGGAAAACCATAGCTGTCTCTGATCTATTGCCTGACACATGAGCCTGATCTGTTCCAAGGGGTGAGTATTTCAAGAAATATGGTGTGCCTGCATGCCACAGAGATGTTGTTACAGTATGTCATTCTCTATACTGATAATTCCCACAGCACAAAATGTTTCAGGGGTTCTTTAGTCTTAAATACACATAAGTCAAATAAATCCTTAGAAAAAGATGGCTAAATAAACTGAGATTTTTTTTTTTAATAGGAACTTTTTTTTAAGCATTGTAGTAATTTTCAAAAAAAAAGTAAAATCTTTGACTAAATCAATCAGTGTTGCTGTGTACTGTTTGTATTATTGCAATGCTGAGAAGTGGAGCCTGATGTGCTGGGCAGTATATAAACATACATCCTGAAGGATTTTGAACAATACAGCAGGCAAAAGTAATATCAAAAGTGGTATGAAGAACTGAGGAGAGTGTACTAGACAGCTGAGAAAGCTGTGATCAGTTTATGGTGGACTTTGAGGTTCAAGGTAGTGGGAATGGGGCTCCAATGCATCCTCAGTAGCTACTGAGTGCTGTGAGTGATTTGGCAGGTGATGAACACCTCCTCTCTGTGGGTTATGGTTGCAGC
Organism: Thryothorus ludovicianus; assembly: GCA_013397245.1. Classification (NCBI taxonomy): domain Eukaryota; kingdom Metazoa; phylum Chordata; class Aves; order Passeriformes; family Certhiidae; genus Thryothorus; species Thryothorus ludovicianus. The sequence goes on along the minus strand of VZTB01008014.1, from coordinate 880,033 downwards.
TAACCAGCACACTGGTTACTTGAGTAAAGAACTTCCATTAAAGTAAAAATTTACATCTGTATTAGTTGTGCAGTTAAACATAGTGCATTCAACACATGTCTGGGTCACAGTGAGATCTGCTTTTTGCTTGCATGTTTCTTATGCAAGGACAAAAATGTTACAGATTTGCCGTGCCTGTTCAGCTTGTATTTTTGTGTGCAAGCAGTTGAGTGATACTGTAATAACCAGCCCTATAAAACACTCAGAAAATAGTTCATGAAGTTCCCTTAATAGTTCTATTCAAGATGAGAATAGAAGCTCAGAGAAGGGAAATGTTAATTTTGTTTTTGTGCCTTTTGGTTATGAAGGGACCATTTTTTGCTTTTAAAGTATTTTACTTTTATTTTTTCTTTCATATTTTTCTTATTGCAGAGCTGGAACCAGTAGTGGCATAGTTTCCTCTTCTCCACAAATGTTTTGGCATAGCTTCACTTGTCTCTTTATAATAAAAACAACCCAAACACATTGTAGTAATCAATTGGCTATTGTGAGTAGCTTTATGAACACTTCAATCCAGGTCAAATTTTATGGTCTTGATTGTCCTTTAAAATACTGTAATCTGTTTGGCGTATTTGAATCATTAGCACTTAACCCCAATCTTGTAGAAGGCCTTTTTGCTCCGAAGTTTTAGGTGTTTTATCACAATTTTACTCACATTAAAGATATTTTATATTATTTAACATAACATTTTTGGTATCCAATAACCATTAATTCTTTAATTGGTTGCTTGGGGCCATGCTAAATGGACCACACGCAGTCATTTTACCCTAATATTGTACTATAACTTCCACTTCTGTTGTTTTTGGCTATTGTAGTGCTTATGTCTGGAGCTAATCAATTAGAAACAATTGGATGCTGGGCAAGGTCACAAGTCTATGTCATATCACTTATGTTCAATTGATTAATTTCATCCTGCTTGAGGCAGGTACAGAATAAAAAAAAAGACCATTTGCAAAGACTGTGGTGGGAATGTGGTATGAATGTAATGCAAAGAAAACTTTAACATGAGAAGTTGTGAAAAAGGGGTAGCTGTTCCTGAGAAGCAATGGAACTTCACTTTGGTTATAGGAATCCTTTCTGACTCTTCAGAGCATGGTAACAAGGAGTGTGGTGTTTAGCTGGGCTCCAAAATTATCTCTGCCCTTGCAGATGTACTGTCTCAAATTTGACAAAATGATTTTGTCAGGGGCAAATTAGTTGCTATACTAGTGGGTAAATTAGGTTTCTTAGGATTTCCCAGGGAATAGTTTACCCCTGAGCATTGTTGAGCTGCCTGATGGTTAAATTTGCTCTGTGACCAAGAGCAGTGGCATAAATCACTCAGGAGGAGATCACTTACGTTCTTTTGCAAGTATAGAGCTGACCTTATCTTCTGTGTGCCAATATAAATGAAATTAATGGAACTGCATTAGTCTAAAGCCAGTGGTAATACAAGCAGATTATATATGTATGTTTTTCTTGAAAACAAACGAGATACTCATCTATCAAATGGTAGCAGCAAACTCGTTGCTTCTAAAGATTTTAATGATAACTCTATCCAAAGAAGTTACTGTGTTCTACAGATTTTGTGTATTTGGGAATGTTAACTGTACCCCTTGCCTTGAATTTATTGCTAAATATTATTTAAAAGGCTCCTCATTTTTCCTCACATTGTAGCAGGAGGGCTATTAATTCTGCAGATTTTAGGAGATGGTTAAGCTAACAGAATAGAAGTGTCCAAGCCCAGTTCTGCTGTTTTTGAAGTGATCTCTTGAGTACACATTGCTTCATATTGGTAATTGAAAAGTCAGGATGTTCAGCCTGGTAACCAACTCTTTCTTAACCTTGTGATGATATTTTATTACACCATTCAGCTAGATGCTGTTATATTTGTTATGAAATGTATGTAGGACTGTATATCTTTATAGTCTTGCTAATGGATTGCTGGCAGGAAGAAATGATGGCTAGCAGATTTGTATGGGAAAATATATATTGGGAATTTTACACATGGATTCATTTTAGATTTATTCTCTGGTATGTTGTTTTCAAATCAGGAATATGCTGATATTTTCTTAGGTTCCTATAGTCCAAATTAAACCCTCCACAAGTCAGTGCCCTTTGCTTCCAAAGACCATGGGATTGGTAATGTGTGCAGAGGGAGTAACAGCAAAGACACCATGTCTGGATATTTAAGAAGCATTAGGTCTTGATTTCTGTGGAAGGGAGAGTTTCATAGGCCATATATTCATTCAATAAACTGTTGGTTGCTTCTGTGATTTATGTTCCTGCAATCCCTGCCTGCATTATGGTATTTTGTAACTATCTGTGATACTTTGGAAAAGAAGGATATACATACTGAAAACATTATTGTCTTCAAAATGATTCTGCCATAACCAATCTGCCAAAAACTACCAACATAGTAAATGTCTTTAAGGCTGAGCTTTGCAAGGCCAAAAATCCATTATATGGCATAGTGGACTAGGAGACCATCTTCATGGAAAACCTTTGGATTATTGCTTTACAGTCACTGAATGTACTGCACACTGATGTCCAGGAAATACATTTTGAACTACATGCTGTACAACATTGTCTCCAGTAAGCTTGATCAGAAATATCAGGGTGAGATTGACAAGCCCTGAGTTAAATCTGAAGCAGTTTTCTGGTTCTGTAGGCAGGTGGCAATTCTGCACCCCTCTGGACTTTTGCTGTCAGCCTCAAAAGAACTGTGGTTTTAGTCTTAGTGTGAAGATGAGTTGCTGCTTCTAAAGACAAATAACACATCTGAGATTCTGTCTAAGTATTCTGACTTAAAATATTCATTGCTATTGACAAGTGAGTGCATTACCAGAAAACTTATGTTTAAGTTTCTGAATGTGCTTTAAATTTATGACTGATAATGATTGCTCAGCCAGTGCTCATAGAATCTGAACTGCTGTTGCCCCCAGTTTACAATCCAATAGTGGAATTGCCTGAAAAGTTGATGTGTGTGTCTTGTGACTTGAGACACAAACTATGTATGAATTCTTTTTAAAATGTGTCATAAAAAATTAAAGTCAGCTATGGGAGAGGACCAAGAGTACAGATGTCATCAATGAAGGCACCCCTTTATTAGCTAAGTTATTTATTAGGATGATAATTTCTCGTGAAGTTACACTAAAAGTTGGACAGAAATTCTCAGATCAGTTGTGTGTAGAGCTGCAAATTTTTGTTTCCAAAACCAGTTATCCAAGAGTCTGGTATGCTTAGAGAAGCCTCAAGAATAGGAAAAACGTCTAACAATTGCCAATGGCTTCTATTTTCTCTTGAAAGAGTAGTAAAGAAACAAAGGAATGGCTCTAGGATGATCTTTGGTTTAGAAGACACTTGAATGCTTAGTCACTGATAATTACTCACTCAGGTCTGCTTGGTGCAGCTGCATCCCTCATATTCCTTACCAAACTGGGGCATAAACAGCACTGAGGTGGCAGTTTTGCAGAGTGCACCAAATTCCACTCCTGCCTTTGCATCACAGGAAATGTACATGATTGATTGTGTTGATATTAAAGCTCTTAATCTTCATTCAGAATTCACGATTTAGCCATCCAAAATAGTGCACTTTGCTTCAAAAGAACATACATTTTAAAATCTGAGTCCTTTTTATTTGCTGTTACTTCAATAACCTATATAATAACTAATATGTAGGTTCACATACTTGTCTTTGCATTCAATTTTTGGGCTTGAAGTTTTTCTTTAAACATTTTTTCTTTCTCCATGCTCACCCGAATCCCCAGGAGCTCCAATATGGCTTGCAATCAAGTAGTATAGTATATTGAATTCAGTGATAGTAGAAGCAGATACATTATTGTGCCTCTGTAGTTGTTGCTTTTGTAATTCTATGCAAGAAATCTCAGGTATAAAGTTATATCATATTGTGCAAATGTGCTTCAGTCAAATCTGTGTGTTATTGCAGTTTTATACAGTTAATAATACTGATGATAATTCTGTGGCTGGGAGCAGTCCAACACAGTCACACTTGAACAATTCCAGTGTCATTCTTATTAGGCAAAATCTTGGCAAAACAGGAACAGTTTGTGCATGGTGAAAGAATGGGTTTGTTTTTGATGTACAGTTTGGTAGTGAGCACAGGATTCCAGAAAGGACTCTGGATGCAGCCATGGCAACTCCTGAGAGACAACCAAGAGCCACGTAGGAGCTGTGCAGCACTGCAGTTCTGATGTGCTCTGTGCACTCACTTTATTGTCAATAGTGAAAGGCAACAGCTCCTTTAGGTTTTGAAATCATGAACATCACTTTCTTTCCTGAAAGGGGAGAACTTGATATTAGATGAAGACTATAGACTAAGTCATTTCAGGGTCAGATTTTCAAAATGCCCTCACTCCAACTAGTAGGAAGAAGGACAGTTCTATGAATTCCTTTTTTGGATGATGACAGCTACACAAGAGTGCTAAATTAATGAAATAAAGCAGAATTTTCAGGAGGGTTTGTGGAGTCTTTGTTTTGATGGCTTTCAGTAAGATCTGAGATGCTAAACACAAACACTGTTAAGTACTCAATTGCATTGGTAGGTGCTTAGCTGGATTTTTCAAAACAAGGTGAATTTCAATTAACCTAATGGGAACCAGGCATTAGGTGCCTTAGGCACTTCTAAAAAGTCTGGCTTAGTATTTATCATATTTAGCTGATTAAACCAGAACTTTCACCCTAGAAATTATTTTGAAATAATAGGTTTCTGGTCTGTAGATTCTCATTCTCAAGTGTATATTTGATAATATTTGAGAAGTGCAAGTACAAGTGTCACATGTTTATAAAGGGAGGGCAGTTTTTGAGAACTTAGCCTAATAAATCCCTTCCAGACAGCATATTACATGAAGTGTTTAGCAACAATGTTATTTCTGTTTCTAATTTTGCATTTATTAGATTTAACATCATTATGGAAGGAAAATGGGAACAATATTTTCAGTCTGTTTTGAGCAATGTGGTTTCCAAGAATTGTCAGTTTGTCATGCTTCTGGATGCTCTAGAAACACAGTGAACACAACTTAGCTCAACAAAATTGTGAAACAATATTAGAACTGCATTTATGAGTGCAGTTACTAGATGGTTGCTGTATGCTAACTCTTGTCATTGGTGTCCTGGTGGGAGGTCCCTGGTTAATGAGGCTTATTTGTAGCATTAAATAAGTGGAACATTTGTTTATATGTGGAATCATGTATTTCTCTGTTTATGTAATGGTGGTTTTTTTCTGTCATCAGGTGCTTTGCCAAAAATTGAAGCTGCTTAAAATTTATAGGACATAGTCTCCTTTTAGTGCATGCAAGCAAAATAGGGCAACATTTACAGTGTGTGTGTGTGAAAGGACCTATAGATGCTCACTGCATGGCAAATCAAGGTGTAGAGGAGGGTTTTAGTTGCCTGATCTCCTGCCTTTTAGAACCAATGAAATAAGGTGACACGGACACACCTGCACTGCTGCAGAATGTGAAGAGTGAGGGATTGTGTTTCCTCAGCCTCTGGCAGTAAGCATTTCCTGGCCTGCACCTTGCTGAAGCTCTGAGAAGATTGCAGGAACTGGCTTTATTCCCAGCTGGCTGATTCAGCAAGAAATGAACTAACTCCAACTCCCCTGTTTTTGTTGCAATTTCACTGCTTATATACGTGGCTGTTCCAGGCTATCTACTGGGATGGAGAAGTGTGAAAGAGCAGGTACTGGTTCTGATAAATTCAGATTTATCTCTTCTGATGGACATTTTCTTTTCTTTCTGACTACTGCAGCCTCTTGAGATGTAACAGTGATGTGGAAGCAAAAGGCTGAACAAGCTCAGTGCTCTCTGTGGATTTTTAACAAATGAAATATGCTAATATATGATTTGTCTTCCTCTCCTGACAGTCTTCTCTTATTAGATGTTTTCAAGGTCTCATTATTCAATTGACACTTTGTTTTCTTGAGTCTTCAAATACTTATAAACTGTTCCCTTGTTGAGTAATACAGATGTTGGCTGAAAAACTCAATAGCACAGTAGTGCCTTGAGTATTGTCTGCTTGCTAGGTAACATCCTAGTTGTAAACTGTCAGGTACGTGCAGCATATTATGAATTCTTTCAGCTGATCTCATTAACACTTCTGTTGAAGGCAGGACAGAGAATCCATCTATCTCTGGAGAGATGGGCTGTGTGCTGTGTAGGGGGTTTTGCTAAAGCCACTGATGAGACTGCTTGAACAGGCTCTAGTTTTGTCCCCTGATTTCATAACTTTATATGAACATAAGGTGCTTTATGTGACTAACAAATTACACGTTTCCTCTAGATTGGTGATTCTCAGGTAAATCTTTTCATAGGATAGCAGTTAACAGTGCTGATTGAATATTAGGAAATGATGTGAAAGGGAGGTGTAAGACAAAGCAAAGAGTATCATCCTATCACTGTGTGAATTCCTGGTTTGCCTGTGCTGGTGCACTGTATACAGTTCCAATCCCTTTATGAATGGGTTGGAAAGATAAGGCAGGAATCAGCTGGTAACTTTTTTGTTCAGTGTAAGAACTGAGTGCCTTTAAATAAAACTGCTAGGAGTGAGATTGAAAGCAATGTAGTGTGAGTTTCTTCCATGTAATGATAATGATATTTGGCACTCCTTCCCATACTTGAGCAGAAGGTTACATGGATGAGTGCTGCGAAGATCCACTTCACATTACTATGCAGATGAAGACTGGGAAGGTGAGCCCAGGAGGGTATGGCAGCATTCTTGCTCTGGGTTTGCTTTTTGGGTGTCCAGTTATTGGCTGCTGTTGGAAGCTGATAGACTGGATGGTTCCTGGGTCTGGATCAGCTCAGCTGTTCTTAGATCATTTTGGTGTTTCTTGGGGCTACACTTGAGCATCATTGAACTGGAACCAGCGATAGATGTACTGTCACTTATGAATCATCATTTGAAAATTAACAAAGAAATACATGCTGCAATCTCCAGGAGTATCTGGATGATTGTCCTGGACATGAGAACTTGCTCTAAACCTAAATGGGTGCCTACATTCTGAGCTTCTTTGTGTCTGTTGGAAAATTTTTTTTATTTTTTTGTGTTATTGATTTTTTCATGCAAACATTTTTAGGATGTTTCTGATATATTTTTAAATGTTAGAATTTTAGAATGATTTTTCAAGTATGCAGGGAAATTCGGGCTTAATTGCTGGAATAGCTTCTTGTTTTTAAACAAACACTAGCATTTCCTTGAGGAAGATAAATAAACAGCTTTTGATATTTTACTAAATATGGCTTGGCTTAAGTTCCAGTTTCATTATGTGATCAATCCTTCTGAAAAACACAAATATTCCAGACATTTTCCCTGCATGAGAGAGCACTTGCCTTCCCCTCAGTTTGAAACTGCACACCCAAGTGCTTTTCCCGTTTCCTTTTCCTCTCTCTTTCAGTTAAATTTGGAACACAATAGGTTGGTTAAAACTATAAGGAAAACCTCTAGAACCTTATCTTAACATATGGGGTTTTACCATGTGGCTGTTTATCTTCTGCTAGGAAGGAGCTATAAATGTATTTTTAATGCCAGGAGCTGGGCTTAAAATGCCATTAGTTATCTGGTGGGAATAGATTTGAAAATTAGTAAGCAATTAGATCAGTAGGCAAATACATTTTACTTAATGTTGTAAGTCTCCTGGGCTTTTCCAATATCCTGTTAGCATCACCTGTTCTTAACACCCAACATATTAAAGCTTTTCCCTTATGCAGTGTGACAATGAAAGGGAAAACTTTCTTTTACTCATAAATAAAAATTGTTTTAATTAAAAAACCTCCAGCTTGCATGGTTTCTCCAAGGAAAACAGATATGTTCTCGGAACATTAAGCTTTTCTTGGAGAAAATTTCTTCCTGTAGATAACCATCTTGAAAAAGGCCTTAGTTGGGATAACAAAACTTGGGGGTTTTGTTCTAATCTTTTGAACTTGCTTGAATTATGTCCTTAGCAGACATCAATGATGCATTTGTTTGTAATTGCTTATTTTTCTTGCTGAATTTAGACCTCTGTGAGCCATCTGTAATGTGTCACATAGATGCCATTATTTAGAAATGGGGGAACTGTTGGAATTACAAGCTTTCTTTTTCACTATTTCAAATGTTAAGGCCAGTCCTTGAGAATACTGAAGAGAAGACCTGGTCCTCTTCAGCTGTGTTGCTGAGTGTCTCATCATTCCTTGTCTGCCAAAACCTCACTGCAAATCAGTGATGAGGGCTCCTGTACTCTGGGCACTACAAGATCTCAGTTCTGAAAAAGATCCTTCATGAGGTTGCTGTGCCTCAAGTGAGATCTCATTTTGTAAAATTCTGGCTTTTTCCTTCAACAGGACAGCATTCTGCCCTTGAGGAACAAATGTCTGCAGGCGTTTTGCTTGAGACATCAGTGGGAGTTTTTCTGGAGTAAGACCTGCCCAAAGGAAGCAAACTGAGGCTGAATTTTATTAGTGCTTACTAGCTGGTTATCATATTTCCTGTTGTGTGCTGTGAATCAGTCCATCTCTTCATCATAGAACTGTTAAGGACAGATGGCATTTAAAATGTTGCCTGCAGCTGTTTTTTTGAAAAATGGCTGATTTTGTCTCTCTGAAAAAAAAAAATTTATAAAAGGCAGAGATAATAATTTTCCTGTTGGTTATAAACCTTGCAAAAGTTGAAGTGATTTTGATTTTTTTCATGTCACTTTTTATTGTATGTCACTGAAGACCATTTTAAAAGGGCATTATGGTCCATCCCTATTGGCAGGAATTCCTCTGAACTGCTGTAGAGGGAAACATCAAAACTGGTCCTTAGAGCATGTGCATTGTTTTTCAGGAGAACTGAAGCAGAACATGGAAACTAATTTTTTTTAAAAATCGATGTCTTTTTGCCAGAATTATTATCTTCAGAAGATGTCTCTGAACCTTTTAAGGGGTTGCACTCTCCAGTGCATGGTGCAGTTCTGAGAGTGAAAAGAGGGAGACACGAGTACAGCACCAGTGAGGAAGACAGAGCTGATTTCTACATGTAGCAGCATTTTGTCTGTGCATATGAAAATTGACATCATGGTGTAGGAATGTTGACCGTGTTTTGCATTTTGCTAGCTGCACTTACTGGAAAGCATGTGTTTCAAAGGGAGTTTTCAATTTTTATAAGTCTTCGCCTCCATATTAGCCCAGTCTTATTTTGAATGTAGATTTGAGCTATGAATAAAATTTAACTCATGGAGTAAGATTCCTGTGGCACAAAATGTGAATGAGTTATGCAAACATTAGCTAGTAATGTGCATGTCTGGGTCAGAATAGTCAAAGCCAACCTTTAGGTTCCTCTGCTGTCACTCAGCATTGTCTTGTTCTGTTCAGGAATCAATGCCTTATTCTGAGAATAAGGATGCTGAGTTTGGATGATCTTTCAAGAAAAGCTGCACAAAGTGTGGAGACAGCTTAGCTGGTGGCACAAAACCAACCCTTTCGTTGTGGGAAGTTTCCACTGATGTGATTTCTTCTTTCACAGCCCCATCTGGAACTAAGTGAGCCAAGAAGTGCAGAAAAAGACTAACAGCGATGAAAAAGTGGCACTAGCTCTTCATCTGGAGAGCAATCAATCAGATAAAATTGGCAAAATTCAATTAGATTATCTTTTAATAATGGACTGGCTTCTCTCTTTGACCTTCATAATCCAATTAATTTTCCCAGGGTTACATATTATGTAGAAAGTTGGCAACCTGAGTTTCCCATGTCATCAACTCTGTCCAGTCTCCTGAGAAAGAGTTTAAGTGCAACATCCTTGCACCTGCTAGTTCTTCCCCAGCTCTTCCCAAAATCAGAGTGCTCTGAACACCTTCATGAACTTATTCCATGTTACTGAAGCAATTTACTGGCTTTAATAATGGGATTCCCCAGCTGAGAGACAGGTCCAGTTCTATTAACCTGTTCTTGTAATGAAGGACCCAATTCTTTTTTCAGTGTCTGGGATAGATGGATTTGAAAGAGTTAGACATCTGTATTCTAAGATATTACATCTGCATCTTTAGGTAAACTTAAAAGTACCTAGTACCTCTCAATGAGTCTATTCCTTTGCCTGCAGAGGAAAGTTAGCACACTTTTTCATGAGGAGCATTTAACAACCCTAGAAAAATACAGCTCTCTGCTTCAGGTGTGCAATGTCTCAATTCACTGCTGAAATTTTAAACTTTGTTCCTATGTGTATGTTATATGGAAATACATGCATGTGTGATTGCACTAACAAAGCCTCAGGCAAACTGAGATTGTCTTCAGCCGAATTTTAGTCTGAATTAAGTGTTAGAAAGCTGCAGGCTCCTGATGGACTTTTCCCCACATAGAAGTTACAGTGCTGCTGCATAAAACAATTATTTAACCCAGCATTATTTTTAGCTGAGAAATTAGACACAATCAAAGCTTTTTGCACAGCTGAATAAGAATGTGGGTTGAGAGGCATGAAGAGTGATGCTTCATGTAGAAGGATGATGCTTTTTGTGAGGCTGAATACCTGCTCTGGGGCATGGTAGGTTTTGTAAAATTGGGGCATTTTTGCATAATTTTGTGTTGGAATTGATGCTTTCAATAAAGTAGCTTAGAAAAAAATCCTGTTCAAAGCTGGATAATTAACACCAGATAGGTCAGAAATAATGTATGGGGCACCTGAGTAGAAATAAAATTTAGATTTCTGGGGACATTCTTGATTCTAATGGATCTTGCTTTCAGCAACTTATTACTCTGTGCAGGTATTTGTGTTGAAATTTGTCCAGTTCTCTTCATCGAGACTTGTTCTGTTCAGCTTTTAAAATGCTGGTGTAGCTCATCTGTGTCTCTTGCTCTTTTTGGAGAGCTGCCCTAGCAGTGCAGTTTCTGTGGGCTGTCAATAGCAGAGGAGCTCTGCTGCAGAAGGGGCTTTTCCCTCTGGGTTTTTGTGAGGGTTTTGAGGTTGGGATTCCCCAGCTGAAGCTCTGGAGCTGCAGAGGGCTCTCAGTGGGGTCAGTGCTGCTCTGAAGGGCACACAAGAGCTTGTGTTTTTCAGAGGCATGTAAGCTGAATTGTAAGGCTCTCACCTAGCTGATATTTTCCTACATCTTCTTAATGCTTGCTCTATTTGTTTTTATTTGCCAACTGCAAAAAAAGTTAATTATTAGTCTTAATATTTCATCAGAACATTTCCACATAACCAGCTGTATTTCAAACATATCTTAAATGTTCAATTATTAGTTGTCATGATGCCTACCTATGACTTTTATTGTTTATTCCTAGAATCTGGTTTCAAGTAGAGCAAGAACTGTACAAGCTTTATTGTTAGGGGTGAAATTTAAACTTTATTGGGATTAAGTGTTTAATAGTATAATGTGCTGCATATGTTGCAAATACACGCTGCTATGAATGGATCCTCTGTAAAAAAAATTTGATATGTTATGTATGGATTTAAATCCAATATGTTGTTATCTTTGACTAAAGGAAATTATAAGAAGAGATTTTCAGAGGAGGGTTTATTCTATTAACTTTAATTTCTTTAAAACTTTTCTTAACTGAAGTTGAATTTGATTTCTGTATTTTTGACTTTGTTTAAAATGTGCTGTACATAACTTTCTCTGTTCCTTGAATATTATTCTGAAAATAGTACAAATTGGCTGTTTTTCATCTACATGAGAAGAGAAAAATATAATTAGTAGCAGTAGGTGTATTGTTTATTTAAATGGGTTGCTCTGATTTTCTATTTGTCCACTCACAGTAGACTTGAGGATTTAAGGACAAGGTTTCCTGTTACATTACTAGATTTTTTTAAGATGTAATTTCTATGCCTTGTAAAGAACTGTGAGAGAGATCCTCCCTTTCCTACATGTCTTTGGCCCCCAGCCTCCCAGGAAGTGGTAGTACAGAATACACTGATTTAGAATAGGTGTTGGTTTGGATGCTTATGGCTTTTACATAATTTGGAATAACTATGTTTGTAAATGGCAGAATGAAGAGGTTTGCATTTATTTTTATGGATTTTTATTTTTTGGATATGTTTTGAGATTTAGAGACCATATTAAATCTGCTTGGCCTAGAACTTTTGGAGATTTAATTATTGTCCCACACTTGCTTTTAAAGTGTGTAGGTGCTTCTTTGAGGGTTTTATATAAGTAGGTAATTAGGGTTTTTAAAAAAAAAAATTGTTTGTATTCTTTTATAGAACCATTTGTAGTCAGTACGTTTGTGGAGTAACACAAAATGTGGGAAATTGCTGTGTGCATTATCTGAAATCTAAGAAAGAAAAATCATGTAGGGAAGGGATAAGTCATTTTTGAATGGTTTTCTGCAAGAGGGCAAAAAATTTTAGACCTTGTGTGATGTGCAGGATTTCCTTCAGCCTTTCCACCAGGAACTATAAAAATTGTATAAAGACACAGAATAATTACAGTCTGAGTCAGGCCAGCAAGTTGGCTTTTTTCACTTTTAGTCACAATATAAGAACATCTATCTTAGCCAAAAGAACTGGGCTCTGAAATAGGGATGTTCTGGACTGATATTTCCAAGTATAGCAAAACTTGCAGAGAAATACACAGGTTAAGATTTGTATTTGGATCTTGTTGTTTAAAATGATTGCTGTTTAGGCTTCTTATAATAGTGTTTTACTCTTTGTAGGGTGCAGAGGAAACCAGGTCTGTAAAATGTGCAAATGAAAATAGGAATACTGCCACAGGTAACTCCAGCATGGCTTAACAGTGAGACTCTTGTTGTTTTCAATTTGCAAAGCAGTGGAGGATGTGAATAAATGTATAATTATGCAGGATAAGAACAGATCAAATGAATCAGTAAGATCACAGTGTTTCACACCACTGCAAGTTCACCAGATTGTGAAGGTTCCAACTTCTGTAGTTTCTAGTGTCATGGTTTTCTTCAGTCTTATAGATGTATAGGGCAAAAGGAATCTTCTGCAATTAAATAAAAGAGCAGATGAATTTATTTCCCTCCCTTTGCACAGTCCATTGTTCTTGGATTCTGTCTGTATTTTGAAAAGTCTTAGAATGCTAAAGACAAACATATGAGACTCTGGAACCATGCTAAATCTTTAGATACTGAGCTGTTAGGGTTGGCCTCCGAGCTCACATTAGCTTGTACTGGCAAAGTAAGAGCTGACTGCGGATAAGAAAATTCAGGGGAGGTTATTGCCACAGATCCTTCCAAAAGTGCTCAGGAACAGTTGAAAAATATTCTGTAGGAATAGTGCCCCTCTGTAAATCTTGAAAATTAAACTATGCTGTCAAGAATTCTGTTTAACCTTAGGTGCAAATGGTAGTGGTAAAAGGGCAGCTGCTGGATATCCAGGAGTAGATGATCTTGCACCTTTGGTTAGATGTGAGGCAGGTACTGGGGACTCCACATTTCCCCTGGCTCCTGCTGGTTTCAAAAGTAGTGAGCAGATTATCCCATGTCCTACAAGAGGCATGACAGTTTTTCAAATGACAAAGTCAAGGGGAAAACCCAAGATTACGTGTACTCTTTTAGAATTCAGTATATAAAAGCTGCTTTTGAAAAGTTTTCCTTAGTAGTCACCCTACTTCTGAGCAAAATAATGTTTTCCACTTGGCTGGAGCAGGAGAGGCTGAATGAGTTGCCCTGTAAAGAATGTCCACGGCATCTAGAGCTGATTGCTCATTTTGCATGCCAGGCAAATGCAGAAGAGATTTGATGGAACCAGCAGCAACAATAAGAGTCAATCCCCCACAGCCTTTACTGTTCAATCAGGAGGGTTTTTTCAGTAGCTTAACTACAGTCTGTGCTTCATGTTCAGTTGTGGATCTCTAAGTTTGAGCTGCTGGTAGGTTCAGTGAAATGCCAGTAACTTGGTACCTGCTGAAAAGTTCTCTCTTCTTCCAGTTAGCTTCTTCAAACTGCTGGTAAAGAGAAGGAAGTGACCATTTTTCCTGCTATCCATCTGCTATGCCATCGTAAGCTCCAGAGTGATATTCTGGAGTAAAATCATTCTGTTAAATTTCCTGTAGAAAGATAATCATGATTGGAAAGCAGCACATGACTTATGACATGTCTCAGCTCATCTGTCCTGGGAACTCTCTGCTGTGCATACACATCTGCTCCTGTACACCCACACAGGATGGGAAGATATTCCTCCACAGGAAAGTCTTCCGTTCCCTCTGAGTGCAGGTGGTATGTATTGGCAAATCACGGCTTGTGGGTGTGGGGGCCAAGTTCCCACAGCAGTGCACACAGAGTGAAGCAATCACTCAGCTGCTGGGATGGGAATACGAGATGAGTGAGTAGAAATACAATCACAGGGCCCATCTCTCTGTGTTCCTTCAGTGATAACTGTTTCACTCACTTCTGCTTGCTACTTGTTGCATTTGAAATATTAACCATTAGAAGACTAAAATTGCTCTATGAGATCAGTCACAAGGAAAACACTTGGTGCTTAAAATATTTAGAGAAAATGCAGAGCATTTAATAGGGCATAATATATTTTTAAATTCCAGAACTCTAGATGATGTCTTGCCTTTGAATTACAAATGTTCCTAAGTACTGTCCATTTTTTATCCTTTGCTTGTTCATTGAATGCCTTTCTGCGATCACCTGGATAATTTTAAAATTGCTTAATAAAATTGCTTTGCTGGACATGGAAGACCAGTGATAAAGTTGTAGTGTTGAAACTATCCTGATTAGAGCAGGCACCCTGTTCTGAATTAGCAGTTTCTATTTTCATTTTATGTCTGACTTGCTCAGCTGTGTCTTTTAACATTTCAGCAATTCTGTTTCATTCAGAGGATTTATTTCATTCTTTCCAGCAAGTAAGGCCTGTGTTTATCTTTTCTCACCTCAGTAAGAGCCCTTTCCCCTTCACCGTATCAGTCCTCCAGCATTACTGTACACAGAAGAATAAAAATGAGTCATTAAACTAATGACCATTAGTCTCAACAGTTGTCACTGAACAGATGCCTGCAATGCCTGTCATGTGAGCTTTTAATTGCTCTGGGGTTTGCTGCTAAAGCAGAGTAATCTAAGTAGTGGCTTATTAGTGAGTGTACATGTGAAACGCTGTCAGTTAATGCTGGTAAATGAGTTGTGACCAGGAAGGGAGCAATCTTCAGATTAATGGTATGTCCTCTTACACAGTTGCATTATTTGGGTTTTGTTCAGTTATTGAACCTTTTTCTAGTTAGCATTTAATTTTTAATGCTGCACAGTATGTCTAGCTCAGTACAACACACAGTTAAAACTTTGCCCTGCTTGAGATGCTTTGACTGGCAAGAGAAAAAGATGAAATATACTTGAACAACCATCATTTCTGCCTTGCAAAAAGTGAGAGGAAGGTGAAAAATGGATGGATCATAAATATCAAGACTGGCATTGGAATAGTTAAGATGAGATTTAAATGTAGCTGAATTAGAGTGCTTGGAGAAGTGAGTATAATGGGCCTCAGTCTGAGAAACCATTTCAGCAGTAGCAGGTGGGAGTGATGATGCTGGACATCACTGTCAATAATTTCAAAGTAGCAGATGAATGATAAGACAAAATTAATTTCTTAGGGAAAAATGGTTTATTATGAGGTAGCATGCTTTACCTTGTGGTTAGTGTATCAGAATTCCTGACACCAGTAAAGCACAAAAAGCTAAAAACCTTCAGAGTATTCGCAGAAATGTGTTTGAGACTTAGAAACTGCGTGCTATGAACAGTTTCTTTTGGGAATTTCTTTTTAAAATTGTGCTGAAACAGGTGTGCACACGTGGAGGGCTCTTGGCTGAAAGGCATTCACCTCATGTGCCTTATTAATAGCCTTAAACCAACATTCCTACAGCAGAACCATGACTATTTAACTGCTTCCTTATTGTGGAAATGTGCCTGACCAACTCCATGTGCAAGGCTGCTCAGTCCATAAACCCTGCAGAGGGACTTATTGCAACGGAGAAAGAAGAGTAGACAAAGAACTGGGTTAATATCACTAAAATTATCAGAAGTAGTGGAAAACTAACAGTGGAAAAATCACATTTTCCTCACCATGTGTTAAATGCATTCATGTGCTGAGCTGTTGAAAATTCTAAGTGAGCCTGGGAGTGAACATCTGGCTGGGGCATTTCTCTGCAGTCTGGTTTCTTACAGGTGAATGAGGATTCATCAGCTAGAGGTAGCAGGGAGGAGAACCAATTTGACTATTTATGCTCTTATTCAGGGTGGCCTGAATTTTGGGACACACTTTCCTACATAAAGAAATGTTGACAAGGTGGCAGCAGGGGCTCTTGGTGCTCTGCTCAGAAAGGTGGATGAAGAGCAGTGTCAGCCCAAGCTCTCCTGTGGCACTTACAGGATTATTCAGTCATTGAGAAGCTTTTTGGTGGTAGGTATTGATTATCAGAAGCTTTCTATATTCCTGGTCTGTCAAAGTTTCTCAGTTGCATGCCCTTTGGGTTCTCCTATTTGAGTTTTGGGCTATCTGATCTTAAAATGAGTTGTGCCAAAGATGTATTTTCCTGCTGAGAAATTATTCCGGTTCTTGGTGGCTGAGAGTTTGCCTGTTTCCAGGTTGATTTCTATAATGAGAATTTGTAGTCATTTACAGTAGCAGAGTGATTGCATCCGTGTCATCTACCTGTATAGTTCATGATAAATGCCACACTGTCGCTGATGACAAGATTGTACAAACAATATGCAATGAAGAAAAATTGCTGGTGCTGGGGCAGCCTCTCCTGGGGGCTGAATACTTGCCAGTTTTTCCCTGCCACCTGAAACAGAAGCAGATGTACAGAGATTGAGGGCCGGGAGAAAGCTCCCTGCCATTAGCAATGAAAGGTGTGGCAGTGCCCTGCAATATGAGAGAATCACTGTTCTGCTTTCCTCACATGACAAAAGTCTCTGGTTTTAATTGCACTCATGAACAACTCTAATGTCAAATCTTCAGCATTTAGCTCTGAAGTGTATAGTGGTTTAGAATTCTCTTTTTTTCCCCCTAAGTGCCGTGGTTTTAATACCATTCCATCACCCCACACATTTCCCTTCTTTGTGTTTTCATTATGCAACAGGAATTCTCTTAAAATTCTGGATCCGCCACTAGTTCTAGCAGGTGTTTGGCTTCTGAGTGCCAGAGTTTTTTTCTTCACACAGCTTATGGATGAAAATTTCACTGCCCTTAGGCACAATTTCAACTGAAGTATATGAAAAGTGTGTTACTGTGTCAGTTCAAATTATATCACTATTAAAGGAAAAAACTCAAAAGGAAATTAAATATAAATAATCATACTAACATAACATAACATTAATAACATTAAGGTTATAATTTAAATTAAAGAGAATTGGGAAAATCTGAGTCAGAAGTCCCAGACTCTCCTGAGAACAGCCATTGTAAATGAGGATATTGACAACTTTGAGTCACACAATATGTCTTGATGAATAGTACAATAATACTAGAGTATATAAAAAGTGTATTTTTTAGTTCTGTATAATATACTGAGCAGGAACTAAGTTTTGTGTGAAGTCTTGCATTCCCTCACCCTTATCCTGTTTATCTGACAGTGGCTAACACTCTTTAGCTGTAACCTACAGTGTCCTAGGTCCCATTTTTCTTGCATATAAATATACAAATTGCTCCCACCTGTATTGCCTTCCTGGGGGTGTTGAGACCTGTATGAAGAAAAGTTGATAATATTCAGTGGAAGGTGTTCCTCCTTAAATCTTGAATCCTGCTGTCACACCAGTGTGGGCATACCACTCTGGCCAGGTGGAAACAAAGAGACATTTTACAAGTGCTGTGCAGAATTGTTAGCAAAATGGTGCCATGAAGTTTCACCTGCACAGAATTTTTGCTTTATGTTAGTTTTTAAGAGGATTTTTGTTTTGGTTACCTAGGAGCACTCACATCTTTCTTGTAACCTTTCATCAGCATTATTAGAGTAGTTATCCAGTCTGGATACTGGGAAAGACAATGAGGAGGAAGTAATTAATTAGAAAATGATGATGTTGGTCTTGCAAGCCAGTTGGGTGCTATTTGTCTCACTAGGAAAGGATTAGGCTTCTCCAGCCTCTTGTTCTTCTTATGAGGCCTCTATTCATCAATATTTTGTGGTGTTATTGAGTAATCCTGAGGTCTATATTAATGCATGGCGTGCCAAAGCTATTCGGATGTCTTGACCCTTCATGGTGGAGGCTTCTTCCACTCAGTAAAGAAATGACCCTG
Source organism: Thryothorus ludovicianus (assembly GCA_013397245.1). NCBI lineage: Eukaryota > Metazoa > Chordata > Aves > Passeriformes > Certhiidae > Thryothorus > Thryothorus ludovicianus. The sequence goes on along the minus strand of VZTB01008014.1, from coordinate 861,853 downwards.
TATCCTTTCTCATTTCATTTTGTTCTTTCCTTTGCTCCTTAAGCAATGAGAATCTTCATTCTGTGCATGTGTTGAATTGTTGAGCTTTATAATCCAGCTGCCTCTGACAGTGATCCTACATAGCCTTAAACTGTGCTTCTTTCTTGCCTTTTGTAAAGAAATCTGCAGTTCCTCCAAGATTATGCTTCCAGTCTCCTCCAGTATGTAACTGGACCTGCCATCATGGCCATAGACAAGCAAGATTTCAGTTTCCTGCAAAGGACTGCAGTTGTCAGCAGCTTGTCAGTTTAACAACAACAAAAAAATCCTTCACTATGTGGTGTTCATGATAAAGGACACTAACAAAATGTCCTGGATTTGGCTGCTTGGTGTAAATTTTCCTAATGGTAGCTGCTATAGTGCTTTATTTTGGATTCAGGATGAGAATTATGTGTTTTGACTGGTCCTGAGCAGTGCTTTCACTAAGTTCATGGCTTTCCCTCTTCTTACATTGCCAGCAAGGAGGCTGGGGGTGCACAAGAAATTGGGAGGGGGCACAGCCTGGACAGGTGACTCCAAGTGGCCACTGGGATGTCCCATGCTGGATGGGATCACACTGAACAACTGTGGAAAGTTGGCCAGGGGTGGGTGGCTTATGCTCAGGGACTGGCTGGACACCAGTCAGCAAATACAGAGCAGTTGCACTGGACATCACTTGTTTTGTACTTTCTTTTATTACCATTATTATTGTTTTATTTTCCTTTTTCATCCTATTAAACTATCTTTATCTCAGGCCAGGAGTTTTACCATTTTTCTGATTCTTTCCCCCTTCCTGTTGTGGGGGAGAGTGAGGGAATGTCTGTGTGGTGTTTAGCTGCCTGTCAGGTTTAACTGTAGCTCAAAACTTTAAAATAATATTACAGATTATCATGGTTTCTTTGCTAAGGATGCTCATAGTACTTTTGTAGCATATTTTTGTCTGTGGCAATCATGAGGACCTTTAGAAACTCTCAATGAATAAAAGGTAGAGTTCCATGAGAATATGCTCCAATTATACTGAAAGGACTTTCTTTATGATGAGAATTTTACTGATTATTAGGTTACTAAATAAGGAATAAAAAGGTTTTGTCTGGAATAATGGAACATATGGTGAAAGAGGTGATAAAAATACCTTTTTAGGCTTCAGTCACTTATGTCTAAGTGAAATAGTATTTTCTGTCTCATTTCCAGGTATTTCTTCCTTTCAGTGTCTCGTCAAAGGGGAGAGTTGATAAAGGGGATTCAATCTTAAAAAAAAAAAGAATTATAACATCCCCCAACCACTCCTATGCCCCCATGCCCCCATGCAGGAAGAATCTTCGCTCACCAGTGTAGGTTGTTTTGGATCTAAACATCGCTGTGCCCCTTCCCCATTCCCCAAGGCTAAGCTAAAGACTTGGGGAAATAATTGGATATTGCATATCTTGAAAGCAGGATCTGATCCACAGTCACTAACTTTCTGAGAATAATTGGAAGTGAACTGCTCTGGGGTTATCTTGTCTGGGTGCTGAATTTCCCCCCTTGGCCCTTATTTGTACAAAAGTAGAGAGGAGTGAGTAAGCAGGGTTGTTCACAGACCTGAGTGTTTTATTGCAGGGGATGCTGTCCTGCAGCTGGGCTTGGGCCCTGGTTCTGGGAACTTTGCCACTGATACCACTGGGAGCAGCTTCAGTCTGCTGGTGTTGCTCTTTTTAGAGCAAATTTTGGGCACATCTCATCAATTCTTTGGAAAGAAGGCAGAGTCTGCCTAACACAGGGCGTGGAAGAAGCTTCACTGGAAGAAGGAAAACTTCAGGGTTCATATTTCTTTTAGGAATATGAAGCAAAGTTGATATTTAAGCTGGGTTTTGAAAGTAAATGAAGTTTTGGCTAAATACTACTGCAGCCCTTCAGTGAAATGTTTAATCTTTTAGCCAGACAATAGCAAGAGAAAACATAAGTAATTGTTGATAAATATCCAAAAGCTTAATCCCTAGTATAAATTTTAGAGGGTGCAGAAAAAGATTTCAAAATGTGTTGATCTCAGTCTGCAGCCCAATCTGTGCCAAAGAAAACGTATTTACATTTAATCAAGAAAAATGGTGGTAAAAACGTCCTTTTGAAAAGACTTGAGAGATGGTATCTTAATTTAAAAACAAAATGATCTCCATTGTTCTTCCTGTTTCATTGTTGGCTGAATGTGGTACAGACCAAGAGCCTGAAGGGAGGTTTAGGCTGAGCACTTTTGTTCTGGTGACGTGATCCTCAGCACATTCCAGCCACTGGAATGGCTCCGACTGCTTGAATGGGTGCAGGGTGGTTTGAGCAGCAGAGATGATGTCGGCAGTTGCTTTCTTGCAGCTGTGAATATGATTATAGTTACAGCTTAGACTCAGTTTTCAGTGATAGACACTTCAAACAATAGCTGAACTATCAGTTTCTAAGTTGCTTGCTGGCAGTATTTAACTGTGTTGGAAAAACGGTGGCTTATCCAAAATATTTAAGAATTGTCTTTTGCTTATCTTTGTATGTATCTTCAATTCAGAGGCACATTTTTCCAGGCTTGTTTTATTTCTTCATGTTCAAGCAGGCCTAGAGTGAGAGATGGGAGGAAAAGTCATGAGATTTGGACTTAAATCAGACATGTCTTTAGTTTGCTTTTAACTAATACAGAGCATGCAACATGGAAGAGCAATGCTTGGGTCTCCCACTCTAGTTCAGGCCCCAGCAGAGCTTTTGACTCAGTTTTTCAGATTGTCTCATAGTCCCAGTTGTGACTTCCCCGATGAAATCTCACAGCCAAGTTTTCTTTCAGGATTCTTCTATGAAGAAGTGCTTGACTTCAGTTCAGCCAAATCCTCTTTAATTTCTCTAGGAGAAATGACATTTATACTTTAATTCTGATTTGAAATGTTGGCCTCTTAGTTTAATATTAATAATTAAATAATTGTCCTGGTCTGCAGAAATGCTGAGCTGCTGGCAGCTTCTGTGGAAACTCGGTTCACTTGCAGGGTCTTTAAATGCTTCAGAGTGTCTAGCATTAGGAAGCTGTTTCTGTAGATCTTGGCCATGGCAAAAGCTAATCTGTCTCTTGCTAGATAGTTATTCATCAGGATTGCTTGCTCCAAAGCTCTGAACTGTTGATGTGACACTGTTTATCTGCAAATACACTTTCTCATGTTGTGATGAAGCTGGAGTGCTGTGCTCTATCTAACGTTTTTGTATTGGAGTCCTTGAAAATCCATTAAACTAAACTGCTACTTAGCTGGTATATTACTTCCCTGGGGCATAAATCAAATACTGCAGCAGCTAAGGAGACAGATATTTAACTTGAATTAAATGGGAATACACACATTTCGGTATATGATTGGACTTGCTGTGCATATTAATCTGACAAACATGTATTTACAAGTCATTAAGAATCCAGATAGTTTTTCTCATTTTGATTTTTCTGGTTTTTTGGTTTTTTTTTCCCTGAAACAATGACATTGGAAATGAACGCTGCCCATTTTCCACTTCCAACAAGAACTAATAAAAGAGCCACAAAACTATGGAAAGCAAACTGCCTTCACTGCATTTGTCTTTTCTTTATAGGATTTACTTTGGGCAGGGTAGTGCAATTGTGCATAACTGTAAAGCTTTTGTTGATTAGACTTTTTATCTTTTGTCTGTGTTTGTTTTTAAAAATAAGATTTTCAGGCGGTTTCAGGAAGAACAAGTATCTATACTTCATCTGTATTACTCCAGCTTGCTCTCATTATGCTCCCAGTTTTAGCAAGGACACAGGCTTAGTTAGGGAATGACTGATTTAATTATAAGTAATGTTTATATGTGTTAAATGTACATAATAGCAGAGTTCTTACTTTTCTCTTGGTTGTGGTTCTTGGTGCCAAGAATCTCTAAAATTAAAAATTCTTCTGTACCTGAAATATTAATGTTTTATTTCTAATTATGTTCAAGTAATTTCTTGGAGACATTACATCTTTGTTTTCTCCTCTTCTTGAACTTCACAGATCAGATTTAGCAGAAAGCTCTTTTTTCTAAAGCTGCTGCTGTCTCTATAAATATGGAACAATTACTTTCAAGTCTCCTGGTGGCTGTGATGAAGTAGAACAGTAGCATGCTATTATGAGATTTGGTTGAGCTTTGTCTTGGCCTTAGTATCAAATAATCTCCAAGAACTATAGACTAAACCTGAAATTTATCTGAAATTACAATAGCTGTTTAAATCCTTGGATGAAATTACTCTAACTTGAAAGGAATGACCAATGACACATATCTATAATTTTTAGTAATGGAAAACTCTACAGTTTAGTGATTTGATAATCTGATAATTTTAAGTGAGCTGGATGACAATAATTAACATGAATCCAGGGTGTTGAGGGAAAAAAAAGAGCAGGTAAAGTACTTTGCATTGTGTGGTGCTTTCAGAAGGTGCCAGTGGGATTCACTTTGGGTGAAATGAATCCTTTGTGCCCACAGCCCCTGCTGTGCTCAGTGCCTGGGAGCTGCTGGGCTCTGTGGGAGGGTTCAGTCCTTCTCAGGCTGCCTACCTGCTAATGGCAGTGTTGGCTGGGAAGCACTCAGTGACCATTCCTCTTACTCTCATTAATAAAATCAAACCCTCAAATCCAGCAGCTTGGGCTTCCAGTCAGTGCTCTGCAGAGCAATGAGACTGGGCAGCAGCAAAAACAACGTGCAGCTCTGGGTGGAAGGAGATCTGAAATCCAGAGGCTTGCATACAGGCAGTCCTTTGTGTCTTGTGCAAATGAAAGTGGAAGAGTAATTTGGTCTTTCAGCACTCAGGTGGGGAGTGGTGAGTGAGGAAGCAATCACAGCCTGAGATCAAAGCTGTGCTCCAGCACAAGGCTTGAATAAACCTGGAGCCATTTCACACTTCCCACTTCTGCTGATCAGGATAGCTCTCCTTGATCACACAGGTAGAAAGATGTAGCAGGGAAGACCTTATTTTTTCAGTTTCTGACTAATAACTTACGTGTCCTAATTGATGACAAAGATTTTCAAGCACTGATCTGTTTCCAATTTTGTATTTTCTTTTTTGTCAGTAGGTAATATATACTTTCTTGCCACATGATATATTAATGTCAATGAATTTTATGTAGTGATTAGAATTATATCTGCTTTGGCTATGTTATCACCTTCTACTGTCTTCATATGCTTAACATCATAAAAGCTGCTTTAAAATGCCTGCTTTAAATCTTAAGTGTACTTGTAACTTGACACATTTAATTTACAGCTATTGAGATTAAACTAGCCATTAAACAGACCTAAAAGACTAGCATGAAATGTAATTGTTTTCTGAAGCTTGCACTTACAGTCTTTACTTTAAAACATGAATTTATATTAGATTAGCTAAGTCATTCAGAGATGATCTCAAATATACTATAAACCCACAGACTGTTGAAATTTGAATTATGTTTAAGCCAAAGTGCCCATAGAAATATAAAAGCCTCATAAGGAGCATTGGTAGATTCCTCAGTGGGGAATAAAATTGACTAAGTGGAAACATTATATTTTGTGTTCAGTACAATGTATGAATGAAGCAGGCAGCTCATTTGAAGGTGCCTGCATCTAGAGGGTAAAAATGTTTTTCTGCTGCTTTGGTGAATGGATACAAAAGAGTTCTTTGAACAATTAGGGATTTGATTTTTTAAAAATTAACTTCTCAATTTGGATTGTTTATCAGATGTAACTTATTGGTTTCAACATCAATTTGCCATGACAGCTGATAGTGTGTTCTTAGTGTTGTTTATTTTTATTTTTAATTAATTGCTTGGCTGTATTCTTTCTTACTTTACTTATACCAGACAGGTAGCAGTACCTATTGCTGCAGCTGACAATCAGTTTCCATTGTAACCTCCTGTGTAACCTTATAAAAAATCCACGTTTTACACTGAATTTTTCCATGCTTGGAAGCCAGATTTTGCTTGCCTGAATCTAGTAAGCATTCCTCTGCTCCTCAAGTGCCTAGCTGCTCATTAGCTTTTCACAAGAAAATGGAATGTGTGTTAGAAACCTCTAGTTTTTCTTGTTGTATTTATCAAATTGCTATTTCAGCTTCAAATATTGGCATGTTTTGTATTCAGAGCATAAACTGATTAATGTCCTAAGACTTTATATTTTAAATGTTTAAATTACAAAGATTATGCATACAAGCAAGTTTATTGCTATATATCTTACTAACAAATTTGTTTATGAGAAATTAAGTAGCAGTGTAATATATACAATTAGCTGAGAAGTATGGTGGGGTAATTTTGATTTTCTTCTGCCTGTAAATTAGGCAATTCTTCCCAAAATATTGTTATAAATAATTAGCACTTAACAGGATCATTTTACAAAGTATTCTGCATATATAAATTGAACTTAACAGTGCAACCATTAAGATAGGTCAGTAGGTGTTGTAGTTGTCTTACACCTGGCAAAACTGAGGTAGAAATGAGAAGTACTTTAAGCCAGGCCACTTGAGATTTCGAATGCATATCTCTTATCCATTAGCCCTGTGCTGAAATCACAGGATTACATCACTGCCATATTCCCTCACATAGGCTCTGTGGATAGCCCAGTGAAACCAGTGGGGAAGGATGCCAGATTATGTCAGCCCATTTCATGTCTGGGTTTTGCCTCACATGTCAGGGCTCGCATCAGCTGCAGCCAGCTCGGGTTCAGCAGGAAGCAGGACTGGGGTCCTCTTTTGGTGGCCTGATGGGGAAACTGTTGTTACCAAATGCAGATTTGTTCTCCATATTTTATTACTTAATTATGCGTAAATAAGGTCATTTGGCTAAAATGTAAAAGTGAGCTCTCTGCTGCAATAAGCTTTATAGAAATGTAATGATAATATGGTGTGAATATGAATTACTCTTCTGTAGGCCCAATGAAAAAATCCTCTTTAAAATCTTGTTCAGTCTTGCATGCTGAAATATGACCTTTACCCTAGTCTAGACATGTCCTTTGCAAGCTATTTCTAGTTTATATGAAGACTGCTTGATTTAAACCAAGTATGTTAATCTGATGCTGTCATGACTGATGGGGTTTGCAGTCTGAGAAGCTGACAGCTCTCAACAGAGTAAGCAAAGGCACTGTAAGCTTCTCCAGACCATCCTGCAAATAACATGCCATCTACTTTTTATGAGATAAGTTGTGAGCTTCAGAAGGTGAACTTACTGCAAGAGAGAAAGTGCAGTAGGTCTTACCTTCCTTTTCCACCACAAACTGGTTTAAATTATGTCAATTACTTTAGAAATCTCTAGTTAGCTGGCACCTGTATTTGGTACAGTTCTAGCCAAGAGTCTAGAAACTGGGCAATGGCAACTGCCAGCTTTCATGTGAAATTGCTGTGTAAATGTCAAAATATACAGTTTAATTACACCCCTATTTATTAAGTTTATTCATTGGTACATGTCCAGCAGTAACTTGCACTTTTCAGGCCTTTTTTTCTTCCCTGAAAAGTTTCAAGCTTTTGGAAGGTAATGTTCATCTCCTTGCCCTGAGAGCTGGACTCAATATTCTGCATCCAAAAGATGGTTGCTTATTTTCTGTAGTATGCAAACCAGTTGGATTTTTAGGGCAGTGTTAAGTGCAGGAGGAAGAAGAGCAGAATGTTGTTTACAGAGCATTTGCTGCATTTCTGGGTTGCTTGAGAGCTGCAGTGCAGTGAGGTGGTGCTGGCCCAGCATGTGCTGGGTGTGTTGAGCACGCTTCAGGTGTATTGTGATTGCTGACCAGGCACAGATCCCCTTAGCAAAACCTGTTTCTCTAATCAGGGCCCAGGTGTCAGACAGCCCAGCTGGAGGTACTAGCTATGATTCTGACTGAATAACCTCCTCTGTAGCTTGAAATGATCTTTTTTTCTTTCCCAGTGTGTTCTCAAATGCTCTTCCCCAGCTGTGAATAGCATCCTGAAATAATATGGAGCACTGCCTGTGTTCACCCCAGCCATTCCCACTCCCTGTTTCTTCTTTGCAGTAATGTCCTCCTGCAAGATAAGAAAGTAATTCATAGTGTCATGGCATCACAGGAAACCCTATTGGACTAGATGAGCCCTCAAGATACCTTCTAAGCTGAGTTGGTCTGTGATTCTGTCCTGTTTCTTCCTGTGAAAATAAATATGTTATTTTTAACCAAAAGCCTGTTACCTTCAGTAGTTCTAGGAAAGTGTATAAGGAAGAAGAAAGTGTAATGTTGCTTTTTGAATGTCTTTGAGCAGGGATGTTTGATAAGGCAGAGATGGTCTCCTTTGATTAAGTAGATTATTCTGCTATTGAGGCATCTTGTTTTGGTTTGAACCTCTGTAGGTATTTAGCATGTCTCTATCACAACCAGATATCCACTCTGAAATACTCGAGCTTAAAACACAATGCTTTTTCTTTTTTTTCCACTCCAGAAATTAATGTCTAGATTTTGTAATTATATGCATAGTTATTTTTTTTTCAATTACTTTTGTTTGTAATAGGTGTAACGTGACCTTTCTGAATCTCTTACAGACAAGAGCAGAGCAGTCCCAAGGTGCATACTTCTTGCCTGAGTTTGCACTTTCTCCACAGGGGAGTTTTCTGGAGGACACCACGGGGGAACAGTTCCTCACTTACCGTTATGATGACCAGGTCAGTGTGCCATGTGTGAAAATTATAGAGATTGATTGATTCATGTAACTCTGAGATAAAGATTACTGAGAAACAGATTAAGATAGAGAGTGTGTGCTATCTTTTGAAGGCACATCAAATTTATAGAAAGTTGAATGATACATTATGCAAAATCCAAATTAAGGCACTTAGCTGCATAAATACAAAGTAAAACCACTTTTGGAAAATATTAATATGATTTAATGGAGACAAAAGCAGTAATATGTAGTGATGTGTACATCTGCAAAATGTGTAGAATTAGAAGTGATTGTCCTTTCTATGAATTGTTTGACTTAACCTAATTTGTTTTATTTAAGGGAAAAATCAGTGTTAGGCAAATTTTGTGTTTTCCAGCTGGTGAAAAGTCAGAAAATTCTATTTGTTCATAAAGTTTTTGTAAGGAAGTTTGGGTGAGTTGTAAAGAAACAAATGGGAAGTGTAATAGTGGATGTAACAGTGTTTAGAAAAAAACAAACTATTTTTCTTAAAGTTAAATATTTTTAATGCTTTCTCCAGACACACAGAAACATTATGTTAAACATGGAATATAGATATAAATGTAAAGAAAGCAACATGAAAGAAATGCTGTTAATCTTGGCAAAAGATCTGAAGTAAACCTAGGAAATGTGTGGCGTACTGTGGAAATTTACTCATAACACAATGTGTTCCAGGAGTCAGTTGAATTTCACATCAAGACTGTCTGAATTACATTCATAGACACTTACAGTGCATTTCTTAATGTAAAAGGAGGGAATTTGTTAGGAAACCCTCCCTGTAGAAGTGAAAGAAGAGCCAAACTTTCCCTGTGTCACAAGGTATGGTTCTGTCAGGGACGGGCAGTTTTATTTTGAAAGATGGGCTCTTTGCAGGAGCTACTTGAAGAAAATAGTTTGTTCATCACTCTCCTAGAAGAGAGAACTGAGGTGAGTTTATTTAAGCTTTACACTGACAGTGTTTTTAGATAGACAAAAGGAAGCAGAAAAGCTACAATAGAAAGCATGCTGAGCCACGGTGAACTATTTGAATTTAGTTTAAATGTTTACAGTAATTCATACTTTTGCTTCCCTAGAGGGTCTTGATTATCAACAGAAAAGGTTCTTGGATAAGACCTTCCTTGGACCAAACACCTGGGAAAGCAATAACTTATAGGACAGTAAAATGCAGCTGCAACTCAGGCTGCATTTAATGACAGTAGTTGAAAAACACTGTAAAGGTTATACACTTTGATCAAAATAGTTTCCATTTGATGGAGCACGTTTTCAAGACGATAAATCAAATATAACAGAGGCTTAGTCTGAGTCTTTGACTAGACTGTTTGGACTATGTGAATAATATAGCTGATTAAAAAACAAACAAAATGAATCCCCTTGAAAACCCCTCAAATACCAGCACAGCTCTGTACAGAAGCCAGTTCCAAGCCCAATTCCATTTGATGGAAAGAATTCCATTTGCTGGAAGGTTTTCCATTAATTCCATTGAGATCTGAATTGGATCTAGGGTATGGCCAGCTTCTGTTCTTTCATAAATGTGATTTAGTTTTGAAGCCTACTCTTCCCAGACACTTAGCAGTATGAAATTAAGTTTGAATTCCTGGAACTGAAAGTGGTGCTGAAACATCAAAATGTTGAAAGTAAAAGCAACTGTATTAGCAGGAATTTCTTTTGAAAGAAATTTCAGTCCTTAAGCATTATTTATTAAAAGTTATGAATACATTGAATGCAGATGGGAACTGATCTGTATCTCTGACTTTACCTTCCTGCAAGTAAACCAGGATTTCTTTGGTGAATAAAAAGATTTTCCTTGATTTTTCTAGGGAATTAATCATAGGTTTGTAATAAAATACAGTTATAATTTTACTTTTACTGAAATGTTAATACAAAACTCAATTTTATCATGGTCAAACTGGGTCAGAAAACTAGATCATTTTGGTTTTTGTATTTAATTCAACTCTTTCTTTTGACATTTACTGGAATGAATGAATGGAATTCAAAACCAGAGGGTGAAAATCCTTCATTGGTTAATCTCTTGAATTTTTATAAGCTGGGATGGATATGTTTGATACACGATAAATGTGGTAAGAATACACAGGTGAATAAAAAGATATTTGTATACACTGAAATACATGATAAATGTGATAAGAATATACAGGTGAATAAAAAGATATTTGTATACACTGAAAGACCATTTTAATCTATCCAACACAGAAATGGAACTGGTACTGAAAGGTTACCACATAAATAAAGATGCAGCAGCATCTTAGCAGCATTTTAGGAATTCATCTTCTATCTTGTCCTACTGTGGAGGGCTGCTGGCCTTCAGGAAATACATTCCTCCCTTTTCCCTGATGTCCAGAATTGTCTCTGGGTATCCCTACATAGTCCTGGTGTTTCTGTACTCCCCAAATTACACCTGAAAATTGGAAAATTGAAATAACCTTGTTCACTTGACTCCAGTAAAAGAAGAGATTAGTCTGATCTGGTCTGCTGTGGAGGTGATTCCTTCTCCTGTGTGCATGGAAAGGAGCAGAATAGAGAAAAGGGGAGAGAGGTTCCTGACACTGTGGTATGGATGTGGAGAAGAGGGTGACCTCTGTTCTTTTGACTAACCAGTCTTGAGACACTTGCAGGAAAAACATCTATCCCTGTCTTCCCAAGTCTGCCCTTTTCCCCCTTGCACTGTTCCTGTTATCCAGGCCAGTAGAATTTCCAGGGATAGATGGATAATATTTTTATATAGCAGCATCATCATCGTCATGATCCAAGATTAGTTTCCTTCCATCCTCCAAACACAGGAATGTTTCAAAGGGGTTTTCTTTGGCTGTTGTGTGTGATATTTTTCAAGCAGGGAGCCAGTTTAATCAGAATCATTCATTCCTTTGTTAGTAAGTAATCTCAGTAAAATAGAACTAGCTGTTACTTAAATATTCAAAAGTATTTGCTATCTGAAATGACAAGCTTACAGTTTGAAATGAAAGATGAGTAAATATTAATAGGAACACACTGTACTCTGCTCTAGCCCAGCAGAATTATACATGGATTCATGTTGTACATGCAAGATAGTACATTTTGTTCTGGTTTAGTCTGGCAGGACTGTGCTTTCATTTTTGTACAGGACTGCACTAACCTCTTTGCATATTTCGTTGCTCTGTGTGTATTTAAGAATTACATGCAGATGAAATTCTTTGGCTAGATATTTTCAAAATTCAGTGAATATCTATTTTACCACTTCTATGACTCTAGAGGAAAATGCCTTTAAAGATCTGATTAAATACTCACACTCTGATTCACTGGGTGAATCTACATAGCGTGAGACACATTTATTGACACATTTATTGCTGTAACTTCAAGGAAAAAAACAGTGATTCAAAGCAAATACTTCTGAGGGATCCCAAAGAACAAAATGTAGAAATGTTTAAATTGAATATTTTCTAAAGGCTTCTGTATTACTCACCAAGTGATGTCTTGTATGAATGCATTGCATCCAGCTTTTCTGCAATTCTACTGCATCAATGCAGTTTAAACCTAACTTGGTACCAAATAGATTTTGATGCATAGCCAAAGACTTCAAGTGCTGTTAGAAATTTGAGATTAAAAAAATCATGCCACCTCCTACCATTCATGAAAATAATTAAATAACTGAATAAATATATAAAAATAAATGAAATTATGAAATAAATATACAGTAATAGCCCTTTCTCCAGCTTTGAGATAAGTGTTGAACCTTGCCATAACGAATAGTTTCCTAGTATTCTTTCTGATTTCTTTTGGCTTTTCACCTTTTAATCTACTATAAGGAATTTTTTTCTTTTCCAAAATACTAGTAGTACTGGAAAGCTTTCTTGCCGAAATAAAATGTTCTTGTTTTCTGACACTTAAGGTATTGCTTCCAAGTATTAAAACCATTCCATATGACGGACCACCAAGAAGGACAGCAGTGAAAACTTGCTTGGGCTGAATGTGTTTGAAGTACATTTCCACTTTGATTGGCTGGCTGGCTGAGAGTTCTCTGGGGGGTGTGGGTAAAAAAAGAGAAAGAAAAAGGAAATAAGTTTATCTTTCAAGTGAGAAAATGTTTGCTTGACCAGTTAGCTTTCTAGTTGACCTTGCTTCTTCTAAATTTTATGATATTTACCAGTTTAAACTCACAACAGGGATAGCCTGATTCTGGTTTTAGATATATGGGTCTAAGTAGTCCAACCTTGGCAAAGAAATCTAATGGGTCTAAACAAATATTAATGAAAATATGCACTATCAGACTTGTGTTTAGCTATTGAAGGTAAGGTAGAAACTTGTTAGACTGTTTTCAACTAGATGTGCAAGTTGTAATACCCAGGCTGTAGCTGCTAAACTTCATTTAATAACCAGTCTTTCTTTGGCTTTAGAAAAATGCCTTGTTATTAAGTGAATGCCAAAATCAGGAAAATAAATATTCTCATTTAAGCCTTGTCCTCCACAAATAGAAATAGTCTGTCTTGGCTTCTGCTTTTTCAGGGGGGAAAGGAGCATGGCATTTGAAGTATTAATTTAAAAAAAATGCAGTGGAACCCAAGATCTGAATTACTTCAAAAATTAATATTGAAGTAAACTGATGGATCCTGTTAGCCCACCTTTTTATCTGTAGTCCAGCAGCAGTACCTGTTTGTGTTTGTTCTGTGAGTTTTCACATTACACCAAGGAAACTCCTGTGTGGACAGAAGCTGTCTTATGGGTCCTGCTGGGCTGAGAGCCATTTCCCCACGATTTCCTCCTTCTTTTTCCCCATTCCACCTGCTGCTGGTTGCCATCCTCTGTGCTCTGCCTCTGCAGTGGTACCTGAGCACAGCCTGGCTTTGAGCATCAGCTGCTGCTGGCTTCTGCTCCCAGGCTGAGCCTGCTCATCCTCTGCCGGGTAGTTTGCACCTAAATCACTGGGGAAATGGAGCCACGTGTTCTCAGAGTGGAGAGGAGTCGTGTAAAGGACATGGCTGCAAATTAACACATCAGGGAAGACAAGCTGTGATCCCGGGAAGGGAGGAAGATTTGTAGATGGTGGCTCACTTGCTCCCCGTGCACATAAAGCTTCAGTACTCTCGATTTGAGAAGGAGCCTGAAATTTGTGTTTTTCTCTGACAAACCACTTTTGTTGATACCCTGAAAAAGCATTCAGAACTATTAAAAGACTTAACGTCTTGATTCTCAATGTCTTCATTTAGAGATTTTTTTTTTTTTTAAATAAACAAACTGTTTTCAAGTGGCCCTGAACTACTTCAGGCATTCTTCTATAATGAAAACATTCCACTACGGAACACTTGGTGGTTTCATTTGTGTATTTGGAGAATGAACCGATAAACTTAATTTTATCCAAGCACCAGAACTGCAACCACTAATACGTGGCTGTAGGAATTTCAGCACTGTATTAGAAATACTCCTTTCCTGCTTTGTAGAGGACTGGCCTTGCAGTCCTCACTCAGCCAGTCTGCTGGTGTTAGAATAACACTGATTTCACTGACTTGAACCCTGCAAGTCATTCCATTCTCTTAGCTGGGACATCTTGTGTAAGTAACAAATTGCTAGGTCAGGTTTGTGGTACTCTATACTAATCCTACAGATGTCCATAATGAGTTTTAAATTAGAGATTAGGAGCTTACAGCCATATTTTTAAGGCTGCATGAAGATAAAAAACATAAGGTGATATTAGGTGTTTCCTAATATTATTAGTTCTATTCCTTTTTTATATATACCTTTATTTTTTTGTTTACAGGTTTAATTTTGGTCTCTATTTTAAGGGTATGTTTTTTGGTTGTGTTTTTTTTGGGTAAGGAAGTTAGCTCCATAATCAAGTGAAATGTGTTTCTGATTTGGAGTGGAAAGGAGGCAAGGATTAAGAGAAAATGAAAACCACTTACAGTTGCAGGCAAAGCTACTCTTAGAGAGACTGGTACTGCATAAGTCAGGCATGATCCTGTTCAAACAATACTTTTGTTTAGGCTAATTGCTGGCTGGAAGTGTGTGAGCAGCATAGGCACGAGTAATTATATCATTACTTGTGTGTGATAGGTTGCTTAGTGAACTGAACACTGTTTTAAAATACTTTTGTTTATTGGCAAACTGAATGAGGAACTAATGCTTTTTAAAGCACCAAATACCATTTTGAGTTCACGGTTTTGTTGTTCAGAGAAAATTGTGGAACTGCTGTTTGCAGTCCGTGTTTCTTTGTGCTCTGAGAATTACAGACTTTCTTGTTTTCTATTACAGCCTCAGTCCCAGCCCTGCCAAAGGTCTCTGTGTGTAAATCATACTTACAGAAGCTAGTAGGTCTTCACCTCGTGCAGTATAACAGCCTTCACAGGGAATCTGTAATAGTACAGTTTCTGCAGAAAACACATTTTATATCATTTCACTTTGGATCAAATACATTCTACGAGGCTGTAATCCTATTCCACCAAATTCTGTGGTGAAACTCACTGGCCTGGGTCCATAGTCCTTCTGTGGCTGTGATGATACTGACCTCAGCAGCTGGCAGAGGATTCCCAGGTAGCAGAAGTGACCCCTTATTTGCAAGGTCACCCCCCAGAATGATTTCTCAAGGAAGAAAGGAGAATGGACCAAAACTTTTAGCTGTTTCTCTTATTCTTGCACCCCTGGGTGCTGGACAGATATTGAGGCTGCTCCAGTGGATGATAAAAGGCTATGCAGGGGCTACTGATTTTCTTTCTTTTCTCTTAGACATACTTTTGGGACCACAAATTGATGTCTACTCAGTTTGAGGTTGACCTATATAGAAAAACCCATTCTAATGCTAGGTACCTGGCTTTTCTAGCATCTCTTCCTTTATCCTCTTATTTTTCATGAAAGACTGATATTTTTTAACTCACATTCACTGTTTCATGTTCTAATGTTTACAACTCTAAATTTTCCCAAATATGTTTTTCAGTTTCTAGCAATAGATTAAAAGCCTGTTTTTTGGTTTTTTTTTTTTGTGTTGTTGTTTTTGTTTTTTTTTAACTTTTCATTCTCCAAGGAGCAGATAGAAGGATGTGTACTTGGTCAAATACTCTACTCTCAAGTCTTTAACTCAATTCTGCTACACTGGACTAGCAGCAGGACACCTGATGAATGAACATAACACAGTCTAGGTGCTCACTTGACATTCTTTAGAGGATCCCAATGATTAAATCATGAAAGATTGGTACAATGCAATGTGAATTTCCCACTGACCTCCTTAACCTCCAGAAGCTGGCCCATGTTCTTATCCAAGAATTTTGACATTGATAAAGGCTTTGGTTCAGCCTTCTAAATTAAGACTGAAAGGTCTGGAGGTAACAGAAATAATCCCAGCCCTGATGTAGTGCTGCTATCATCTATCAATAAGAGTTCATTGAGATACACTGGAGAAGTGCTTCTAAATCATAAAGATATATTTCAAGTACTGTGGGAAATGCAGTGCTTGGAACTGGAAAGTCATTCTTCAGCTATGCATGGATGAGAGGATGTTTTAGGCTGATAAAGCCTAATGGTGCATTAATCACTTTGCTTATACAGCACAAACTTTTTGAAACTATGTTTCTTCTCTGGTCTTAAACAAGGAAAGAACAGATTGTATTTAGTTTTTTGGTAATTCAGCTAAATTTGTTGAACTTCTTGAGCTGTTTAAGCTCCTGTTGAATTTTGCACAAATGAGAAGATAAAATCATATTGCTGAATTTTTTCATTAAGGATAAATGTGATCAATACGTGGTTTTTTCTTTGTATTACTTCTGCCACAGATAACATTTAAAGCCCTATGAGAGTTTGTAGCAACTTCTTCCTTTTAGCATGGAAAGCCTTAGTAAAAAAAATTAAAGAAATTTCAGTTTATGCTGTCCCTAGAATAATGAATAGTGAAATGCTTGCTTGATAAAATGGTTCCCATGTTAAGGTGTTTATTATAGAATAACATTGTTTTGCAAGGCAGTGGGTAATTTGAATAAGATTTATATTGTTCAGCATGTGGATAATACCCCACATATTCTTAACAATCATCCTTTCAGGCCTGTCCAGCATGGGAAAATTATTTATAGGAGAGGCTGAATGTCACAATGACCCTTATAGTAGAGATGTACTTGAACCTAAATTTCTTCTGATTTATATGCCACTAATGTAGAAGACAAAGTGAAAAATCTTCTTTTAAAAATCTGTATCATTTGGCCTTGTTTTTAGAAATAGTCAAAATGGCTCTTGATGCCATTAATCCCTGCATAATGAAACAGGCTGGGGTCAACTAAAGAACAATCTCTTTACCAATTCCAACAGTTATTTTGCTTTGCACTGTTTCAAAATTACTGTCAGCATTGCCAGTTAAACCTAACTGATTTCTACTAACTACTAGACTTCAAATGCTGTTACACAGAAGAAAACAACACACATTTATTATCAATTTTGGCAATAAAAGGAAAAATGCTAAAAGTACGTTCATTGGGAGGATCACTGCTGACAACTGTATTTTTCATTTTCAGAGCTTAGAATGTGTTTCTGGTTGTGGTACTGTAGGATCTGAGGCATTTTAATTCTCCTAAAGTGAAACACCCTGTGCTATGTGGGTCAGGTGTGTAGGGGTAGCTTCCCACCAGCACTTGGCTTGGAGGCTTAAGGGTACAGAGGGTGTTGTATTTAAAAAAAAAGTATATGGAATTTCTTACTCATTTTTCCACGTTATGGAAGCTCTGATTTTTTTTTATTTATTTTTTTTTTTTCACTCTTCTTCTGTTTTATATAATACAGTTGCTTGCTTTACTGTTTGGGCCATTACCTATTGCTATTTACTAATCCCTTTAAACCATTTCCCCCAAGAAAACATTGAAACTTTGGGTGCTACTTCCAGCATGCATAATGTCCTGTGGATGTCAATGGATTTCTTTGCATGTCTGAAACTGCTTGCAGAAATAAATGCTTGCATGTGATTTGAGGCAATAGTTGAAGGTGCTCAGAGCTTGGTTGAGTGTTTGGCATGGTCTATGGTAAAGAGTAATGCTGTATTTGAATATTAGCCTTAAGTACTGTAATATATTTGACACAAATTGTAGGTTCCATGGAAAATCAAACATTCCTTTTTATTCTCTATGTTTTTTCCCCCCACTTTCCTATAGACAGGCAACTGTTATGCTGATTCTCAGTCTGGACGGAAAGGCAGTCAGATCTCTGAGAACTGGAAACAATCTGGACTTTTTAAATACTCTTAAGACTATAAAACCTGACCTCTTTCCACATGAGCCTATGTAATCCAGCTTTATAAAATTATCTCATTGGTAGTAATTTTTTTTGTTTGTTTGTGTTATAATGCCATAAGATGTTTTTGTGCTTTGATGGCATAAGCCTTTATTCATTTAACATTTTTATGTTGCATAAGAGAAAAAGGACTTTTAAAATGGCACCAAACCTTTAACTGATTTACAGGTTCATGAAGTAGACTAGAGTATTTGCACATGGGTGAGAAAAATTAGTAGTAATAGGCTGCTGTATGATGTGGGATGTTTTTGTAGTTTTTAAAACAGCCCTTGGGAGGTGGTTGCAATTGTAAATACAAGATACGTTCTCTTTTACCTGATTATTTAGGCTTTGGTCCAAAAATCATAGTAATTTCAATAGACTTTGGATCTGCCCTTCATTTTTTAATGCAATAGGAGATTTCAGGCTAATTAGATTCAGGTACCCCAAAATAAATACTATAGACTGTTTGATCAGGGGACTACTGGAAAATGGGACGGATGTTGCAAAGCACCAGCATCATTGCAGCCTCAGTTCTCTGCAGACAGACAAGTGGTTTTTTGTTTCTTTCAAATCTGGTGTCAAAATGATTTGTGAAGACTTGTACAGTTTTCTGGATTTGCTGAGGATCGCAGAATTTTCTTTGATTTATAGAAGCAAACCTATTAACACACCATGAATGTGAAATGAATCCTGTGTTCAAAATACTGTATCACTTTCACTAATTATGTTGCACTCAAATTATATAAAAAATGCTGACAAAATCAAGTTTACTACTCCATTCTCATGCAAAATCTTTCCTAAAAATGCACATATGTGCTAATATATGTAACATATAGGTCAGTGATCTTCCTTTGAAGGATTACTTCCTTCCAAGTAATATGATTGTGGAAGGTATGAATCTGAAGAAACAAGCTGTGGTCTTTCAGGCAGCTCACATAATGTCTAATAACATAAACACAACATATGGCAAAATACCTTTTTTTACTGTTTATAAAAAAAGGACTTGAAATGCATCAGTTTTACTTAAAAGAAATGTATTGCACTGGCTTGAATGTTTTTTGATATTATTAATAGATGACATAAAGCATGTTCATATATCAGACTATAAACCATGAAATTTTACCACCCCTGAGTGCTGGCTCCAGTGGTAACTGTTCAGGGCAGTATAGCAGTCTAATGTATGAATCACTATTATATCCTTAGTCTCTTATTAAAGTACTAGGGCTAAGTTTTAAACTTGTCCTGCCCTTTTTATTCCATTTGAAAAAGTTGGGTGTTTTTTTGCAGGTATTTTTATACTTTGCAGTGAACTTGCCAGTTAATGTTCATTCTTCTCCTGCTTCTTCAATATTGAGGCTATAAGGTAGTCTGTTTTTCTCATACTTTCAACCCTGCATTCTAATGAATGTGAGGCAAAGAAAAGGAGGGTGAAAATATTTCTTAGAAATAGCCCTTTTTCAATGCAGTTGAGTGACTTCCTTTAAATGAAGGCTGTTGCCCCAAAATTAATTTTAAAATTAATATCTTTAGAGTGTCAAAAGAGATTATCATCCTTGTAGGGTGTAATGATAACAGAAATATCTCCTGTATTTTTCTGTGTGAGAGACCAAGGTCCTGCATTCTTAGGGGGGGCTCTGTGGGCAGCACCACGAGGACTTCCTGAGAATTGGATTTGCATATGTTTGTCAATATTCTGATGTGTGTGGACAGATTTGGAGCCCTGTCCAGAGCAGATGAAATAGATGACCTCTTGCACAGACCTTGGAGAGCCCTCAGCCCAAGCACTTCTGCACATGCATAACTTAATTCTTGAGAGGACTCCCGTGCACGTCAGAACTGCCCCGTAAGTGAAGATGCACATGGTCCAAAGTGTCAGCAGGATCAGGACCTCCTTTCCAGCCCTCATCTTTGAAATTCCATGCTTAAACTCCTGTAAGGACCCCAAAGAGATACAGCACCTCTTGGGAAGATCTGAACATCTCCTGCTCATATTGCAGTGAGTGGAAGTTGAAATAATTTGTTGTAATATGATGGAGCCATCAGGTGTTCCCCTTTCATAGCTCAGATGTGTACTGATTTAATAATTCCCATTACCCCAGCCTTGTCATAAAGCTTACCATGAATTGCAATCAATCTAGTTTACATTTTAACCATTATTTTTCTTAAATCAGGGACTCAAAACCATTTTTGCAGATTGACGACATCAGAAGATTTTCCAACTTAATGAAAAAATCCAAATGACCACATAATATTTTCAAAAAACAGACTGATGGAGGCTGGCCTGTTGTCAGAAAAATAGTGTAAAAATTAATTCTGCTACATTGTGATTTAATTTAAAATTAACTTACTTTTTTTGACAACATTCATATTTCATAGAATAGGTGTAGGGTGCAAGTTTTCTGTATTTCCTACCATGAAGAAAAAAAAAAGAAAAAACATTAACTCTGACATCTGTTTTTAGCACTTTCCTTCATATTTTTGGATGAATGCCTGGCGAAAGCTGGAAAGCGACTAAGAGATCAACCAAAGATGGCCTAAGGGCCTGTTCCCAGCTGGTACGACATCTGGAATGTTATATATAGTGGATAAATTCAGAGTTGTAGTTTAATAAGATTGGTATTCAAGCATTCGGCCTACAGCAAAGGAAAGGACAGTGAAGCTGACAGCATGTATGGTGCATAATATGTCAAGGTGTCTGAAATATAATTTGCTGGGTTTTCACTTTCATTTTGGCAGATCCCTTATGCTTACATATAAACTTTCATCCAGTATTGTTTCGAACCCTTAAAAAATAAAAGGTGAAGTCATATTGGTATTATATCCAGAGTCTTATCTTTTCACTAAGCTTAGAGTATGTCTGGGTTTCTTTCTTTCTTCTTAGGAAAAAAGTGCTAAAGACAGATTTTTATGAGCTGACTAGAAATAACTTAAGCTGCTACCTTTGCAAATTTCAAGTGTATGCAGTCTTTTACAGTGAAGATTTTACAGAATAATAAACTATTCAGGAATCTGGACTTGTGCTCTATGGAACCACATTTGCAAGATTTATGTCTCAGAAGGCCTGGGATTTTTTTTCTATTTAGTGTTTAGTTAATCTTTGGTCATCTAATCTCCAAACTGTAAGTGAATGTGTTGCTAGACAGGCCCAACAAAGTTGCAGGGAGGGGGATCAGGACAGAGCCACCTGCTTGGAGTAGCCCTGAGCGTGGTGAAAAGGTCTGAAAATGAGGTGAGGTTGAGTTGTGTTTGCAGCCCTGTGACTCCACCAGGGTGTTTGCCTGTCCCTCTGCTTTCAGGTTGCCTTTGTGTGTCCCAAAGTAAGGCTAAACCTTGCAAGCCTTGCAGTGCAGCCCAGCCCAGAGGAGACAGAGGCTGATGCCCTGTCCTGCAGTGGGCAAACGTGTTCAGGTGGCTGGGGACAGGCAAAGGGGGAGGCTGCAGCCAGGAGAGTTTGCTGAAACCCCTCTGCGTGGGGCTGTGCTGTTCTGCACGTGTTCCCTTTCTGTTTTGTGACACTGTGGGCTTCTCTCTCTTATCTGCCTCTTTCCTCTGGGATGCTGGAGCAGGGGGAGTCTGGGAAACTGTACTTCTGATTGGGAGTGACAGCAGGGACAAGGGAGTGTGCAGTGAGGGAGGACATAGGGTGTGAATTGTGACTGAGCTGTAATTGATGGAGAGGGGTGTAATCAAAGGCTTCATTCCTCCATTTTTTTTAGAAAGGACTTGGTAATTCCTCAGCACACTGTGGTCATTTCCATATTATTTTTTGCTATGCAAGATCTTGTAAGTGAAGATAAGCAATGTGAATATGATTTGGCAGAAGGCCAACAGAGTCCAGCAGAAGATGGACCTAGGGAGGAGAGATGACTTTTGCAGCTGCACTTTGGTAGCAGTTTGGATTTGGAGGTGGAAAGGCCAGATCTGAAATGACTGTATCTGACAAGGAGAAAGATGATTTTTCAACAGGGTAGTGTCACTAATTGTTGTTTAGCTGGTGGGAACGACAACAAAACCTTACTATAAAGTTGTGTGTGTGATGCAGGTGTCTGTGCAAGTGGTGCAACTGAAACTTAAGAGGCTGAGATCATACAGAACGAGAACAGCATAACCTGTTCATTCATTGATAGCACTAACAGCATAGAAATATTTAATTTTTATAAATAGGAGAACAGAAAAAAAAAGTGATTGTCTTGCAAATCTTATGACTGTCTTCTTCTTACCTTTTGTTGTGTTCAGCCAAACTCAGTGTGTCTTGGTGAGCTTGGAGATAGCCAGTGAAATCCCTTCTGCAATCTACTGCTTTACTCTGGTGTGCAAAATAATACTAAAAAAAATCTAATTCTAGGTAGCGCTTAAAAAGTCAGCATACTTGAAAAGAACAGATACTCTTGTGAGAGGAACTTAGTACCTCTTGTCACAGAATGTGATTTTTTTTCTACTTTTTTCCTTTGCCTTTGGTTTGGTTCCCCTTCTGTGATATCTCCCATCACAATACTTTCTAGCAGTGCTCTGAAGAGATTCAGTGTCTGGATGGGTTGCTAGCCAACCTGCTCTCTTTTCACTTCTCTCCCTGTATATTGGTTATAGGATATTAACAGCTAACTCCAAGTCCTTCAGATTGAATTTCTTGAATACTGCTTTGCCTTTGGAATTGCTGCCATTGTCTGGGTTGATCTTAGTTCTTCCCTTTTTCTTCTGCCCAGCCTGTGCTGTGGGTTTCACAGGCAAGTCTCCAAGCACTCCAGTGGCCTAATGGGTCAGTCACAGACAGCAGTGTTCCTACTAGAATAATTTTCACTTTTTCCAGACTATAAGTAATGCATTTTGAGAACAACAAAGTGTCTACCTAAAGCAAACATTATTTTAAGGTGGAACATGATGTTAGCACCACAGTCTCAGGTGATTTGCACAGTAACAGGTTGCCCAGTCTCACACTGCTGTAAATTTAAAACTGGAATATGATGGAAACAAGCAAGCAAAAATATAATAGGATTTAAAAAGAGAAAGGGAGGTATAACTGGCAAATCTTTAAATCTAAGACTAGCAGTCTGCATAAACTATTACTTATTTGAGGTGTGATCCTGTGCTTGTACTGCAGACCAAACTTGTGTCCCTGTTATCTGTAGAGTTGGAGATGATGTGAATTCAGTTAAACCATATTAAGGAATACTTGTTTACTTTTAAATGAAACAATGCTAGTAGCAATCATGTAAACCACTCTGTAAACTGAATTTTACCAGGGTATAATGTGTGCTGTTGTCTTTGGGAGTTGGTTATTATTTAGTATCATTCAAGAAGGTGGCAAAACTCCTAGAGCTTCAGTGCAGTTATATTGGAGGGATTTGATAAGAATTTTGTATAGAATTTTGGAAGAACTCCATATGAAATCATGAAATTTTTAATAAGTCTATCAAAAAAGGAAGGTTCCCAAGAGGCTACAGAATAACTAAGGCAGTACTGAAATACACAGGAGGCAGAGCCAGGAAACTGTGATGGTGTCTGTCTGATCTTAGGTATATAAGGCTTTGGAATATTTTTTGAGGAAGAAATAATTAATTAACAGAAAGGTACATAAAAACTAAAGAAAACAGATTTATCTAGAAGACCAAACCTACCCTAACTAATTTTATACCTTTGATCAGGTTTGGTTTTGTGTCGGTTTTTGGGTTTTCTCTTGTTTTGTTTTGGATTTATTTTTAGGATTTTTTTTTTCCTTAAATGATGAACTTTGGTAAAGATATTTGGTATAATGCCATAGTGAAAATTACCTTAGAGGAGATGTGATATTGTGTATGAAGTGGGATATGAATAAGGAATGGGAGAGGAAGATGATAACCGATGGTTGCTAGAGGAATTTTGGCCTAAAAAAAGTTACCCACACAGTTTCCTGGGAACTAGAGTTTCATTAATGTGTGGGACAAAAAAAAAAATTAAGATTGGGCTCATTACACTTAATATAAGCGAAGATAAGATAAAAATTGGGAGGAACTCTCAACAGAGATGAGTGTGAGAATAACACAATAATAGCTGCATGACCTGGAAGATGGGAGTAGTAAAACACAGTGCATGGGCTTACACATAGGGGCCACCAGCAAATATTTCTTTTTGGAGCTAATAATTGTAAACAAGATAAAGTAGAACTCACCTTTAGCTTACTGGTGTTCTGAGGTCTAGTACAGAAGAAACCATTCGGAAAATAACAGAGAAGGTTTCTCAGCCTAAATGGGGAATAAACAATTTATTTTTAAAGAGATTGATTTTTTCTAGTGACTGAGGAAAGGTGCTGATTACAAGGCTTCTGTCTGTCACTGTCTAAGGCTGGGAAAGGAGAAGAAATGGTATTTTAAGACACTATAGGCACACCAGTAGCTGTACTGGCCTTTGGTTAATCATAGTATGGAAATTAGAGAGACTGGTTCTAGCCACAGCTGGAGGAAAGTCCTGGAGTCCCTGCCCAACAGCAACTTTGGGAGGGGCAGCAAACTGATGTCCTTCATTAGGATACACAATCATTTATAGAAATGTGATGCTGTCTCAAGCCTGTACTTGGAGCCTCAGGAGCTCCATTCTTGAACTGCATTTTTTAAGGTACCAGTTGTGGGGAAATACATGCCATGCTGATCATGAACACATATTTGAGTTGTTTAACACATTGGCAGTCAGAAATGGTATGTCCAATGTTTCACTAATTTTTGCATGTTAATATGTGTGCTTTAATAAATATTTATTAAAGTAATATATGAAATTATAGTACATTCAGGGTCATCCCTAACCTGTATTACTTGCTGAAGTATTTTTGTATTCTTCGTTTGGCTTTTTTTTCCTTGTTACTGTCATTTTTCTCAGCAATTCTTACAGTTATTAACCTCTTTGTTTGAAATAAAATTCCTTCCATTCACCCAGCATTTCATGGATGACATGCATAGATGAAGAAAATTTCCAGCCATTTTTTGCCAGTGAGTTGGAATACAAATGCATCCGTATACTGTTCAAGTTGGTTTGGCAATAGCTCTGTAACTTTATAGGTTTATATGCTTACACTAGGATGGTTCCTGCTGTTTTAAGTATTGTCCAGAGGATATAATTTCTTAAATGAAAATTGCTTGAAGCCATTCATTTTTTGTGTGACAAGTGAAGGTATCAATTACTTTCTCTTATTCCCTGTATGGAACAGGAAATGTTAATGAAACTCAAGTTCTGAACCTCCTGATTGGTAAATTTTGATGACCATGTTGAAAGATTATTGTGGATCAAGAAAATGCTTATTTTAATCTTTAAAGGTTATACATAGGACAATGGGTGAGCAATAAAAAGGATAACATACTGAGAATACATATAATTTATTAAAATTTTATTCCAGTTTTCATTAAGCATATTATGCAGATCTACCCACTCCCTCATTTTGTCCATTTCTGTTGTTTTGTCTGGCCTTATGTTTTCTGTATAAGCATTTTTTCCCAAACTACTGAAAGCAAAACCATCAAGATGTCGCTGTGGAAGTTCTTCTGCTGACTTCAATGAGTCTTTTTTAAATAATGAGACAGTATTCTCTTTCTTTACATAAAGGTGTGGTGTCTTATAGCTCACAATTTGAAGGCTGTTGCACTGTGACTTTGATACGTGCAGTGAT
The DNA here is from genome assembly GCA_013397245.1 of Thryothorus ludovicianus. Lineage (NCBI taxonomy): Eukaryota > Metazoa > Chordata > Aves > Passeriformes > Certhiidae > Thryothorus > Thryothorus ludovicianus. The sequence continues at coordinate 836,360 of VZTB01008014.1, read as the reverse complement.
TACAGGATTGTGCCCTTAGGACATTGGAAAAACAGAGGATTCAGTGACTCAATTCTGCCTCTGAGACTGGATGCTGAAGAGTGGGGCACTTCTGAATTCCAGTTCAAATAGACTCTATTTTACACATTACACCTTTTGAAGGGTCTGCTTGAAAGGTTTATATCAGATATAAGTTGTGCCATGAAAGGATTATATCAGGTATAAGTTGTGTACCTTAAATCTTCTGCCCTCATGTACTATATATTTGAATTTCATGTTTCCCTTAGGCCTAGGGTTTTTATCCAGAGGGGTCTCCAGGCTCTTTTTTGTCTTTCTGAGGTGCAGGAAAGCTCCAGGTTTCAGGCTGGAGGGTGACAGCTCATAGCCATGAGGCATTACAGCTTAGCTGTGTCAGCTGAATCTGACGTTTTGTGAAGAGTGGTTAAAACTGTTCAAATATTTTTACTGAGTTGAACTTGCTGGAGTAAGGACAATGGCTTTTTCTCCGAGAAAAAACCTTTTTGTTCTTAATTGGAGACAAATTTTGAACAGGTTTTCTGAGGTGGAAGAGGTCCTTGATAGCACTTCAGGGAGACAGCATTAGGAATTAATTCAGAATTACCAGACAGGTATGTCCTGTGCCTGCGTTGTTCCTTCTACTTTACCTGGCAGTATTTTGGCCTGAAGTCATAACTAAGATAAAAGGTAGCACAGAAGCATGGAAGCAGAAGAGTTTTGTTTATCTTAGCTGTATTGCCAGTGAGTTGCTCTTGTACAATTCTGACCAGTCATAGGAGTGATTTTGGTATTCCACATTTCTGCCAAGCAGAGAATCATATGAAAATAACCAAATTTTACTGTTCTTAATGCTTTAATATAACTTTTTAGTTGCTAACACTTGTATTGTTTTTAACTGGAAGTATTTATGTGTTTGTATCATTTATTAACTAACTCAGAAACTTGCTGACATGTGCAATATTCACCTTCAGATGAAAAAGGGATGATCCACTTGGCACGAGTAGCAGAGCTCCTCTGCTTAGAAATCTTCACTTTGTAGATAAGGTCATTTGAGGATACTCTGTGATTGCTTACATTTGAGCAGAAATCTTTATTAAGGCTGAATTGAGATAAGAGCTTGCCAGCCTTAAAATGAATGGCTTCAAATTTGGCCAGATATTATGGCTAATTTTTATCTGTGGCCTGAAGAAGGAGTAGGTTTGAGACATCCTCAGTGTGTTTTCAGATAAATGCTCAGGATTTTCACAGGTGGTGGCTCTGAATGGACAGAGCAAATCAGCTGGGTGCCCCTTTGCTGTTTGGCTCAGGTGACTTCCCTGGCTCTCAGTGTCTCACTGCTGGGATCCTTTTTGAGTCTGGACTCTTACCAAGACTTACCTTCCCCTCATGTGTTCAGCATGACCCCTCTCAGGCGTTGATGCAGAACTTTGAGGGGTTGGATCCTTTGCCATGTGATAAATGCCAAGCTTTCCAAATTTAGACACAGACGACTGTTAACTATCTTCTGTGTGCTTTAGCCTTGCAGGACTGCAGGGTAAGAGAGGATTTGTCAGTGCCTATCTACTCTGTGTAATTAGATAGTGCTTTTGTAAAGTGCTGTGAGGTCCTGGGCTAGGTGGTGCTTCACAAAGTTAAGAGATCTCTTACATTATCACAGAACACTTAAACCATTCTCTGAACACTGCCCTTTGAAGACTTCTAGAGGTGTATGCCCCATTAAACAAAAATGAAGACAGTGAAACTGGTTTCTGTACCTATGTTATTTTGGTATTATTTTAAGGTTTTTAGTGGGCTATATAATGAGAGTAAAAACATTCGTGTATATTGCTTATTATAAATCTGGAAGTGCTGTGGTTTCTAAATGGCAGGGTAATGGACTTGGGAGGTCTTTAACTTTTCTGAAACTGATGTTTTAAAAGCTTCATATGTATTTGTTGGAAATTTTAATGAAATATATCAGATTGGTACTAGATGTCAGTTAGAAACAGATGGGGCAATAACACACCCCCTTCTGCCAAGGTATGGTCTGATAACCAAAGAGTTCAGGTAAAATTCATAGGATTTGATGTCAATCTACTTGGATGCTGAGTTCATTTCAGGCTTGTGTAAGGGGTCCTGGCTGGAAGACCAGAGGCAGTGTATATGTGCATGTGTGTTTTTAGGGATTTGCAGCAGTTTCAATGACAAATATTTTTGTGCTGATTTTTGAAAAGACTTTTTTTAAAGCACATCTAGAAATGTAGCCCATTGTCTGATCTCTAGCTTTTTAGAGCTACCTTCCTTTCTTGCCAGGTTATCAGTTCATGGCAAAATTAAATGGGACTGTCTTTTGTTGCTACTATGTTTTCATACGTAGCAGGCCTTTATTGCATGTGTGGGATTATTGGGTAAACTTTTGGACTTCTTTAATGCAGTCTTATGAAGAGGATAGTACATAATTGTTCATGATTCCTTTATAAACAACACATTTCTCTTATCTCTGTAATTTATTTTTAAAACTATCACCTGGAGATAGTCTGGAAAATAAGAATTGACTTGGAGGCAATAGTTGTTCATATATTTGTTCAAAGCCACTCACTAATGGGCTGCAGTTTGATTTATAAACCAGCTCTCTCTTATCGTACGAACTTTAATAGTTAGCTTTTGTTCATGGAGAACTGAGTGAGTGAAGTCAGTTTTCACTGAGACAACACTACTGAAATAACAAAATGAACAAGCTATGACTGAAAAGAGCCTTAAATATAAATGTTGTGATTGTGACAGGGCTAATGTTTGAATTTATAAAGGAATTTAGATAAGCAATATGATGTAATGCTTTCAGAATTTAAAAGAAAATTATTTTCATTATAGACCAAAGGATTCTGAGTAATTGGTTTGAATATGTGAATAAGAACATACAAAGTTTGTGTGAAAGAGCTGTAGAACCCAAATGCTGCACTTTCAAATGATTGGGGAAGTAGTTTGTACAGGCTCAGAGACTGCATAGTTAAAGAATTTTGCAGCCTTTGGGACTTTTATGAGCATTGTGCATTTCTGGATGTTATTTTTCTGCTTGTTTTTCCCTTGCCAGTGGGATTGCAGTGGTTTTCAGGTGCACACATCCCTGTGCACAGGAGATTCCAGGCTGACAGTTTGCTTCCTGCCACTTGAGTCCTAAAGTCCCTGTTCAAAGGTTTGTAGAGAAGATTGCAGTGGGCATCAGCTCTGATCCAGCAGCTGAGATCTGCTGCAGTGCTGCTGTGGGCTGTGCTGAATTTTGTGTATTAAGGACCTGGAAGTTTCAGTGGAGACTTCTCCATTGCTTTTTTGCTTTGAAAAGTGGCTTGAAGTTTAGGGATAATCTCAATGCTAACTGGCTTGAGTAGGTTTCACTGGGTGATCCTATCAGCTTGAGCAGATGCATAAAATTTGCTTATGAACGTGTGGCATAAATGGATATCAATCCCCCACAAATCACATCTAAGATGGTTGCTATTTTTCTGCCATAATAAGGAACAATTGAACACTGAACTCCTTGGTTAGTAGCCTTTAGAAAATCACCTCCTGTTGATTGTGAGAGTACTTTAAGTTGCAATGTTGGCACACTAAAAGTAAGTGTCGTCAAATTGGTTCTGGTATTTCCAGTGACAGCAAAATATCTCTGCAAATTTCTCATTCAGTCATAATTCTTCTGAATAGCACAGGATGTTACCAGAGATTTTGGAATGGAAGGAAGCCATGGATCTTTGAGTGCTGAGAACTCTGTTTTTGGAATAATTAAAATTGTATGCAGTTACCCCAACATGGTCCAAAAAGAGATTGAGTTCTTGTTCCTTGCAAACACAATGCTTTTTTATTTACATGTCTGTTTAAGTACGTGCTGAAGCAAAGATTAATACAAGCAGGATGGAAATGTACTGTATGTGGCACCTCTTCCTGTAGGACAGGAGCAGTGCTGCAGGGACTGATCCTGGGGTTCTCAGCCTAAAGGCTGGATGTTGCTGCTCCTGAGAGAGCAAAAATAGCCATTGGAATTAGTGGGAGCTCATATTAAAGATTGTAGGATGCAGATCTATATTTTTTGATTCAGAAGGGTGATAGGGTTTCCTGCAATACAAGAAAGACAAAACTGTTTCTCTTCCAAAGTCCATTGATTGTGGAGCTTGGAAAACTGTGGTGCTAGCACACCTATAAAAATACATTGCAGGAAAATGAATCAAGATGTAATCTTTAAAAAATGAGTAAGTTTTGTGGTGCCTTTCAAAGGGACAGTGGAACAGACTGACAGGGAAAAATCCAAACCATGTATTGCACCTAACTGCGGAAAAATGTGGGATGGGGTGACTCACAGTGATAGGGATTAGAGTATTTTATTCCAGAATTATTGGTTCAAAGTGAATAGAGATACTGTACTTCCCTGAAAGAATTGGAGGGGAATGAGACAGTGATTTCTATCCCCTTAGATCCTAAAAATAAGAATCAATACTAAATGTTTTATGTTACCTTAGAGTTTGTAGACTTTTAAGTTAAAAGAAATAGATGTTAGTGAGTATTCCGTTTGAAACTTGAATTTGCCAAGATTCTTTAGGACCCTTTGCTCTTTTTATGTTTTCCTTGTTTATGGTGAAGAGTGAGGTAACATAATTGACTTCAGTTTATGGCATCAAAATTTTCTCATCTTATCTTTCCCTTTGGAGAAGAGTTTATACTTTGTGTCTTAGAACCACAGACACATAAAAATGTAGTAATGCTTTTGGTTCTCTTAACAGAGCACATGCACTAATAGGCACACCCTTACTCTAACAGATATCTACAACAGATTCCCACTCTGGCTTCCCTAGGCATAGGGATAATAGACCCATAATGGGCACATGTAACAACAGAGCAGAAAGAATGCAAGAGAGCTTCTCACATCAGGTGATTCTGTGCATAGTGTGGAAAATTCTCGAGTATTTTTACTGCATGGAGTAAGGGTTCTTCATTGCTATTCTGTCCAGGCTTACTGGACTATCTCTGTTAGGAGGCCTGGCACTAGGCAGGGCTGAATGCCTTCTCCAAATTCAGAGATGAAATGTGCTCGTGTTTCACTCCTGCTTTATTTTTATGTATGATGTTATGTGGCTTCATAGGAGAAAAAAAAGCAGGAACCATCCCTGAAAACTTTTTTTTTTAATAAGCTTTATCCATGACATCATAATTCACTTCTTGGGAGGGGGGAAATTTAAAAATAAGACTACTCTCAAAATGCCTTTTCTCATGTGTGAGCAGTGATGTAACGAGAGCATAGGGTTTTAAAAATAATTTATCATGCAGTAATTGTCTTCATTCCCATGCTGCATTTTTCTTTATAAGATTAGGAAGCAATGGCATTCTTTATGCTTAATGGCACAAACAATTATAGTACTGACTTGGCACTGCTCTGCTGCTTTGGCTGGCTCTGATGCTGCTGGTTTTTAAATTGGCTGCAAAGCAGCCTGTGGGACCGATGCATAATCAGTCGTCTGTTGGCGCGTGGTTCTGGACAGCATTTTCCTTTGACTCATCTCTGATTGCAGGGAACTTGCTATTGGCTGGAGCATGGCTCTGTGCAGGCTCCTTATGTGCTATATGCAAAGTCCCTTTTATGGCAGAAGCAAATAGTTTCACATATAACAGGAAAATGTGCACCATCCCAATTTATGGTTTCATTGCTCCTTGGGCTTTCTTTCTGAATTTATTATTATAAACTGTTTCTAATGTTCCAAGTTCAAAATCTGTGTGACTGGATTTTGCCAAACAGTGCTTATGCTGTGCTTGAACATTATGCTGCAGAAGTTGAGGCTGAACCAAACTGAGCATCCTTGCAGTATTTTTCTGTGTCTGAAATGACTTCAACCTCTGTAAGTGTTTCTTGGGGAACGTAGTAAGAGCCTGAGCAAGGAAATAGGAGGAGACAGGCCAGATCATTAATATTGTTGTGCCTTCCTTTGTATAATATTTATGGTTCCCCTTAGGCAGAGACCTTTGGGAGCTGGAGAGTCCATCACTTTTGGCAGTCACATTCACTTGCAAATGGAGATAGGAACACTGAACATCTCTATAACTCCTTCAGCAACTATTTGACCACGTCACAATGTCAGTGCTGTTCCCTGAAGTGGGCACAGCTTTGTAAACTTCTGCTAGACCAACATTTATACCCTTGAACTGTCTATGTGTGATTACAAGTCACATCTGGCTTATCACATCTGAGCAAAGCATAGTGCAAATAATTGTGTGTAGTAATACTTAAAGCACAGTGAAATATTCTATTTATTTCTGTGCTGGAGGTATGGAAGGCTTACCTATAAGATGTAGGCCTGAAATCTAGGAATACTGCACCGTGGCTTGAAGAGCAGCACTCACATAATATTTTCTGAGGGAAAACTCAAATATTTTGTGCAGAACTGGAAGAAAAAATGAAGTAAAGAGGCTAGTAGAGACACAAAGCTATCTGTAGAGTCAGCATTCATAATGTCTTTTCACTTGTCATTTTGTTCCTATGCACCTTGATATCTCCTGCCCGAACACATGTGAAACTGTCTGACTTCATCTGAGAAGAAAAACCTGTGCACACCTAATGATATACCAGGATAAAACCACCTCCTCTTCTGTTTCTGTCATCATCAACCTCAGTTCAGTTTTTAAAACTTTAAAAGAGCTGTTAATGTGGTGGCTTTTTCATTGTAATCACTAACTTATCAGCTTCTCCAAATATAGATCCACTTTTCCCTTTCTGAATTTTTGTTTGCCCTGATAACAATGCTTTGCATTGACGTTGGGCTTACCAATGAGGCTAGTTGCATTTTTTTCTCTTGCTATCTGACTTTTGCTGTATTTAAAAATCCTTTTCACCAGTTTTAGGTGTTGATTTCAGTCAATTTAATTTTAATGAGTCTTGTGTCAATATACTGAGTCATTTTTTGAAAGTTGTACAGGTTTTTGTAGTGAATGCTTACCGCAGATACAATTAAACCCAAGCAAGCAAAAACCTTTCAAATTCGAAAGATTATGTCCTATTAATCGTTTTCCATGTTAATAACACTATATATTATGTTTGGAATAGCCTGACTAGTATTACAGAGCATAAGTGGTTGAATTAATGGGATATTGCAGTGTGCTTAGGCAACCACACAATGGCTGAGGAGGATCTATGGGGTTGGCTGCATCCAGAACTGTTTAGGCTCTTTGCACAGGGATGACTGTACTGAGCCATAATGGTTCCAAAGCTGCAATTACTGCAAAATGAAAACATAGCCCTTTAAAGTTATTTGGGTGGATACTCCTAATAGATGCTCTGTGGACTGAGCTGTTACTACAGCCTGGAAGTTGTAACATGCCCCAGTGTTTAAACCATGCTGAGTATTAACCAGCTTATCGTATCCATTTTCTCCCAACAGTGACAGAAGCCAAGAAAACTTTCATTAAAGAAATGATCCTGCTAATTTAAGGTGGAATGAATGAGTGTGAAGTAATAATTTGGCTTTGGTTTGCTTTACAGTAGTACCTCCTGAACGACCTGCTGTCAGGTTGTGCAGGAGCTGGAGCTGCCGGTGGCCATGTGAGAAGTACTTTATTTAACTGAGTGGCAATGACGGAAGAATCAGTGCTGCTAATGCATGCTTATTATTTTAACTCTCCAAGTGCCTTCCCTTCCAGCACATGGACTGTTTCTGGTGCTGTCATGCTGCCCATTAAAGCAACAGCTCTTTAATAGTCCGAGCAGAAATCACTCTGCCTGCTTGGTGCCAGAGGAGATCCTGTTCAACGCTGCTGTCTTATCACTCTCTGGCGTGGTGGAATAATACTTCATCACAGTTAGGGATGTTTGAGATTTGAATAAGTTCAGGAAATTCTTGAAAGTGAAATGCAGGAAACCTTAATTTTTGCTTTTGAGACCAGAGATCAGGTTTCAGGTTTCTCTTCTAAAATGAATGTGCCTGAAGCATGTTGTTGTAGTTGCTTTCATGTTAGTAAATGATATTATTTTCAGAAGACCACAGAATACTGAGGATACTGGAGGGGGGAGCCCTAGTTCATGTAAGATTTATTCCCAGTTAAGTGCCTCTTCCTGCTGGCTGCTCCTAGCCCTGTCCCCAGGCTGGGGCACAAACTATATCTGAGTGGAATAGATGTGCACCACATCTTTTCTGCAAACACCTCCTGTAACCCACTGGTAGCTGCTGAAATAGCTGAAGTAAAAGCTGCATCACTGCTGTGCTCAGGAAACCCTTGCTCCTTCTAGTGACCCCCACATTGCTCTTGTTGTAGAATTGAGCCTATATTTCTGTTTTTCCTTTCATCTGAACTGTTTTCATCTTCTGTTGATGAAATGGGCTATAGCTGAAACTGTATTTCTGTCTGGAATGCTGTTTAATTAGAATAAATGATCCAGTGTGTATGTAAGGTTATTTTTCTTTAATAAATCTTTTCTCCATGTGTATATTCAATGACAAAACTAATTAGGAATGACAAACATGTAATTCAATAGGTTAGAGGGAAAGATTTGTAATGCCTCTTGTACTGCTTTTCATAGCCAAATTGTGGACACTGTGGGTTCTTTGTTTGCTCTGTCACCTTGAAGTTCAGCTTACCAAATTTAGCTCAGCATTCTTGTGTTTTTGTAATTTGTGCCGTTGGCCATCTCAAGGTTCTTATTTCAATTACATTTTTATCTCACTGGTTCTTTTTTATTAAGTTACCCTCCTTATAAAAGTTAATTTTAATTAACTCTAGTAATAAAGAAGTTATGGAAGCTGTAACTGAGATATGGTAACATAAATTTTCACTAAAATGTGCATTTAAAAGAAGAATGGAAAGTTTATTATTTCTTCTGCTATTTAATTAAAAGTTAAGAATCAGATGTGCAAGCTGAAGGGAAAAAATATAACATGATTAATAGAGTTGAAATGAAATATTCTGTACTCTCTTCATAGTTTTTTGGTTGACATGTTGTTTTTTGTAGGATTTTTTTTTCCAAGTTATATAACTTTCCCCATCAGGTTTTTCATTCTTTTCTGTCTGAAGTGATGCATCACACCTGCCTCTGATGTCCAGGGACAGCTGTTTCTCATTTTTCTCCTTTTAAGAAACTAATGTTGTTGTTGGAGTCAATTGTGAAATTTGTAGGGACTTTCTGGTCTAGGTTTAGGCTTTTGAGAGTCTCAGCCTGGCAATTCTGTCATTTTCCTGGGCCCTTTGTTATTCCTGCAAGGTGCAACACTCACTGCCTTGCTGTGGCATACTCTGACCCACACACTCCTCTGTCTCTTCTGTACAGAGTTATGATATCTTCTTGTTTATTATTTTAAACATCTGGCTTCTCATCCATCTTCTCACCACTCACAATGGAAGATAGTCCAGCTTTTTATATAATACACTGATTTTCTTCTCTGTTCCCCTGTGTCAGATGCAGTTAATGATGAGAAGGACACTTGAGTTGTCACTGCTCACCCACATTTTCAAGCATTTCTAGGTATGGTGGAAATGAAATGAGCAGGAGGAGCCTGGTGTTGTAAAAGATGCTCTTTCTGCTCTGAAAGCAGCATTAGGCCAGAAGAGTTGCTTTGTCCTTGTGCCAGGACTGATAGCCTTCCCTCTCCTGGAGTTCCTTCAAGCCTTTCTTCCCTGTGCCAAGAGCACCTTTGTACATTCCTCTGCAAGTACAGTTCTCACGATGAGACCAAGATACCTTTCATGTTTGCATCTAAGTTGGACCTACCTTAAAATCTCCTGCAGGTAGTAAATCAGTTCAGCTACCCCTGTAGATTTCTCTGGAGAGAAGCCAAGGGAAGGAATCAACATAGTTTATAAACTTTCAAAATACATAGTAAGTACTTTTTCCCTTAACTTGGTGATTTACTTCTATTCGTTGTTAATAAGTTAATGTGGAGAAACATTGGGTTTGGTGCCAAAAATCATCAGGAACATAACCCAGAGCAATTTTTAAGGGCACAGCTTTTAAACAAGCTTCTGGAAGAAGCATTATTTGACAGCACAAAAGTGAAATAACACAGTTTGTTATTTTAATCTCGTATCTCCACTTCTGGTGTTCTGTCTTGTGGATGATTTGCATTCAGCTGAGGCTTTTGCTGATGGGTTACCATAAATGGCTCAAAACCAGATTGTTCCACTTACATACAGCAATTTTTGTGTGTAATTAGAATAAAGCCAGGCAACTTTCTGAAATGCTTCTTTTCACCTGATTAAACTTGGAGTCATTGTTCCTGAAATAAAACAGTTGGCTTTTTAGAAGTCTGTGGGTTTGTTTCTGTCATGAAAGATAGGAGTCACTGTTCTTTGAAAAAGACAATTCTTGAATAAGAATGCTTTTTAAAAATTTAGATTAACTCTTATTGGAATTTGAAATTAACTGGTTTTGTATATATATTTTTCGAATATTCAATCCCATGAAATGCTTTGAAGAGCAGGGATGGTCTTTGTAAAATGGAAAAAAAAATAAGATTAGATTTTGCTCTTGCTTATTTTGATGGCTAGGGAGAGGCTTTGTAGGCAATGGTACAATTGATTTTTCATTGAAAGCTGAACACCATGCTTGTACAATTTGTCCCCTGAATGAAGGAAAATGAGTAGCAACTTGCTAATTGACTCAGAAGTTCGGCTGAAGTTTAGGAAGACTAAGCTGATATGTTCTGAGTGTATGCAGAGCAAGAAAGATAATAGCTTTTTGGAGTAGTTTACCTTGTCAAATGAAAAGAATACACAGAAAACTAACTCGACAAAGTAGTCTCTGATGTGTGGCTCACAGCACAAGCACAGGAAGGATTGTTAGAGGCTTTCCTCACTGATCCTTTCCCAGACAAAGTGTCACTAGGGTATTACAGCCCCTACCTCACATGTGGAGGAAACACTTGTTGTTTTCACCATCTTGCAGGACAGTTGTGGTGCTTTATTCCTCACCAGTTTGCCCCAAGATGTGCTGCTTGCCAAGGCCTCCAGACGTGTGGTCTGAGAGGCTGCAAATCTCTCTCACCTCATTACTCTTGCAGAGGAAGATGTGGGTGATGGAGAGCAGACACAGCTATCCTTTGAGTTTGTTGTTTGAGCAATCTCCTTTTTGGGCTGGGATAGGGTCTCCTCCTGACCCAGCAGCATGAGTTAAGACTGAAAACCAGAACAGAAAGGACTTGTAAAAGCATTTCTGCTGTCTGCTTGTTTTCCTACCATTCTACACAACAAATTCTGTTTATGTGCCAACCCTAATTCATGGGTAAACTGGTTTTGTATTGCTGTGTAAACTCTTAGAAGAGTCTTCACTGCCCAACAGCTCTGAGGCTATGTGAGCTTGCTCGTGGTGGCTGCAGGGTAGCAGTCCATGATTGGAGTGCTGAAAAATGAATGTCAGAATAATTCATTTTCAGAAAATGCAAATTAATCCAAAGTAAATCAAGTTCATGGAACAGAAATTTAGGTAGCAGATAACTGATAGAAATTTCCTGTGGGATTCCCGTCTCTGTGGGAGGTTGCTGTACATTATAGAAATAGAAATGCCTTTTTTTTTTTTTCAAAAAAGCACATAAAAAAGAAGGTTGAAAACAGTTTAAAGAAAATAAGAAACATCTGTCTTCCCCCTCACCCTTTTTTGTGTAGGTTATTAGCCACTTCCCTGCTAAAACAAATTGTCATATTTTACTATTTTTTTGTGTGTGTGTTTAACATGGAAAAGCACTGGCAACTGCAAGGTATTCTTGCATTTTGATTTTTGTGTGTGATAGCATTTGGAGAGAAAAAATGAAGAAAAGGAACTTACTCTTTAAAGTTTACCACCAAATTCCAAATCTCCAACTAGGTTACTTATGGCAGATTTCTTCTCCAGCTATGTTCTTATTGGCCATTTCAGCTACAGTTAAATTTATTTCCCTATAGCTGATGGTCATCTTGGAACAGGCAGGGGATGTTGCTGGAACTTGTTTGAAGGCAAAAGAGAAGAGCAGTGAGGCCATTCTACCCTGGGCAGCTCTCCAAAGGAAGTATTACACACTTGGCTTTCATGTCCTGCTATGTGAGTCTTTGTGATTTGACTACTTGAAGTGGTAAAACTCAAAGGATGATTTGAAGTACAGTTGGTTTTGCATTGTGCAGCATGGACTGTCTGTATTAGCTGTAAAGGGTATATTGCAGTGATATTATTTCATGTTTAATTAGCATTTTCCCTCAATGGTTATTAACTGGACTATCTCCAGCTGTCTCTTTACTTAGGTGAATGCTCCATCCACTTTAACTTTTGAAACACTAACTCCCTGATGTGGGGTCAGGATTACTTGCATATAATCTCACTTATTGTTTGGGAAACTGAGTCAGGAACTTATTTATCCAAACACTTGTAGCTGCTCCTCATGAGCATCATAGGTGCCAGGATCCCGGATCTTCTGCCCTGGACACTTGTCTGCTGTCACCTAAAGGCAGCTTCCCTTCGCTGGGATATTCGAGCTTTACTATGCTCCGATGCCCTCTGCTGCTCCTTTAAAATACTGCTGTCTCCTTGCTATCCCAGGAACGTGCATAATTTTGTTCTACACCTTTTTTTTCCTATAAATTAATTGGCCGGGTAGTTCCCCTGGTGAGAAGTTGCTACTAACAAGGATTACAAGTGAGAGACATAGACTGTGCTGAAAAATATTTTCTTTAGAGACACTTTTTCACTTCTGAAATTCTGACATGGAGTTTTCTTGTTTTATGGCAAAGGTAGATTATATTCATATGATGTACTAGTTTTTATTGCTGTTTTTTTAAGTTTCTGCCTATGCAACATATAGGATCTGATATTAAAAAGTAGAGAGCCATTTCAGATTCCTGAAATCAGGAGCCATAAATTTTAATTTGGGAGCTTGAAGTAATTTATGAATTGCATTGTAGATGCGTATTCTTTTCCTGTGATTGTTTTGGTTTTGACTTTTTTTGACCTTCCCCTCCTTTCCTAAAATCTAAAAGATTCTAAAATTTTTTGCTTTATACCAGTTAGTTTGGCAGATCCATCTTGTTCTCTAGAGAGAAGCCTTAAGGCTGTAAGCCATTAACCTACACATTTTGCTGTATAGTTCCAGCTGCAGTGATCTTCATGTTAAAAATCTGTGGATTAAGATCCTTTCCTGCAGTTTCAGTTTCTTCAGTGGTTCTTTCTCTCAGGAACACCCATAATAAAATGTTACATTAGACTTGATTTTCCATATCGTTAAGATAGTCATAAAGTTGAAAGGAAAAGTTCTATTACATTATGTTTGTGACCTTATGTATATTCAATTAATCCAGTTTACCTTTGCCTCAAGCCAAGCAGTTGTTCTTTGTGCTTTGTGAGAGAATTTTGTGCCCAGTGTCTCATTTGAATTTGTCCAATTTCACCTTCCAATGGCTGGTTTGTTATACTGTCCTACAATTCATAGATATAAATAAACTTTGAGTAACTGTGATTTGCTCATGGGAAGATATTTGCAAAACTTTAATCCTGTGTTCTCTTTGTTCATGAAGGTCCATAGGTAAGACATGGTCTCAGCCCGTAGGCCATTTTTATTATTATTTTTTGGACCTTCAGGGTTTCAAAAATTTATAAAAATATAACAACCAAAATGGTGGAGGGCTTTTCAAAATAAGTTTCATCATTTTTAAGTGCAGCTGTAATTATTTTCTTGTTCTTACTTACTACTGAGTGCTCAACTTAGCTGTTTTTATTTATTATTTAGTAGTTGCACCTACTTCCTAGTTCCCTTTTTTGATTCCTTAAGCGGAGTTACTTGAAATCTGCCTTTACATTCATTTATTATATGAATTATCAGTTATGTAAATCTTGATTTTAAAGCTATACCTACCAGATCAAATGCTCTGCAAAAGTTAAACAGTTTGATAACAACAATTAGGCCTCCCAGCCACACCTGGTGTCAGAGTGTGGCATAAGGTTTATTTGACAGGACTGCTTTTCTGTTGGTGTGCATAGCCAAATTTTTTTGGTTCTCTGCTCATGCTCTTCTGTTTGTGAGAGGCACATGATTTCCCTTATCTGTATGGAACCATTACCTTGGCACAGAAAGCGAAGGCAATTTATAATTCTGTTTTTAAGATGGGCTGTCAGCAAATCCCGTCCTGACCACTCTTGAGAGTATCTTATACAAAAAAATAATTGTTCCTAGATAGGTGATTGATGTAGCAGAACTGATAAAAGTTACATTGTTTAAAAGTGTTTATAAATCACCCTGTCCATATGTTCATTTCCTGTAATCTGTCATTATAGTTTCAAACATAATTGTGAGAGACACAAAACTGGCTTCATAGCGCTCAGGAATGAGGTTTGCTTCCATTTGGTCTACGTTGAAAGGTGGCTCAAAGCAAAAATTATAATCCTGGAATACCACGTATGTTACAACAGGATATCTTTGCTCTGTGGTTTTGAATTACTGAAGGGCGTAGTCTGTCTTTAGAGTTTTTCCCCAAGCATTGCTGGGATTTATGCAAAGTAACTGGGCCAGTTAAAGGGATTGCTTGGCAGAGACGACCATGTTTTTTTAAATACAATTCTTTTTCTCACTTGGGAGGTTAACATTATGACAAGCTGGGTTTACAGTCAGTGTTGAGTGGGGATTTTGGCTCTGTCTGACACAGATGGACTACTAGAGCACTGTGTGGTATGATCACAGCTCAGAGCTCTCTGCTCTGTTCCTGAAGATGCTTCCCAGTTTCCCAGCTAGACCCAGAAGTTGAATGAGGGAGCAGTTATTGCAGCAAGAGTGAAATCTGAAACACTCTCTTCATGCACAGGATTTTGCTTTGCAAGGGATGGAAAAATAGTTTTGGAGACACAGTCTAACTTTCACTGTCTTAGTTCTTTGTCGAACTCAGCCAGGGGCACGATGGAGGCAGAGGTTTACTTTGTTACAAAGTGCCCCTGTGCCAGGGTCTTGCTAAAACAGGAGAGCAGGTAAAGCAGAAACATTTTGTAAACTGTTTGTCCCTTGGGTACCCAACCATGACTGGCAGTGAGGTTACCGGCCTTCAAACTGTGCACGTTTTCTTCCAGTTAAAGATTATCCCTTTAAAGAGGCAAAATAGTGCCCACAATATTCTCCTCTAAAGCTGCCATAAATTCTTCCAGAACTATTATTAACTGTCTACACATTCTAACCAATTTTCCTTAGTCACAAGTCTTGCTAAGGAATCTGTCCTTTGCCAGGCTCCATCAAACTTTCTGAGCCTCCTATTCTGCAGAGTGGACAAGGACATTTGAATTTAGTATGGTAAAACCAGGAAAGTAGTTTTTTTCTTTTTGCCTATTTCTTTTTTTTTAGTACTTTTCTGTTGTCTGAGTAATTTTTCAGCTCTCTCACTTGGTATAAAGGGTTTGTACTGACAGACTGAGATCTTTGACTGAGATCTGTGTCAGTTAAGTAAAACATTTCTTTATTGCAAAATTGTTTGTAAGGAGCAGATTTGAATGAGTTCATAACTGTAAATGCAAAAAGTGTGTCATTTAAGAGACATGCAAATTGTCTGTACTGGGATATTTGATTTTAGTCAAGAACTAAGGAATAGCTTGGATTCTGAATTAGGATTTGGGGATAAAATAAAAATTGTTAGCTATGCAATTGAAAAGTATCCCTTAAGTCCAACACAGGATATGCTTCTTTCTCTCCATTTGAAAAATTGGAAAGAAATAACATATTTGAGTTGTATGGCTCAGAAAAGCAGAAAGAGCAAATGCTGTTGCTGATGTTCTAAAAGTTTAGAATACATGATCAGCCCATCTTTCTTCTCAAAAAGCTTATTCCTGTTTTCCAACAGAGAATTTATTAACTGCTTCAGGTGTTATGTTCATGCATTGTATCAAAATATGGTTGGTGGGATGGTACATTTCAGTGCTCTTTTATTTGTCAATCCCTTAATTAGCATTTTATAGTCATAATTTTAGAAGATATTTTCTTTAAAAACATGATCTGTTTTGCTGTTAACTGAGGGACTTTCTCATACTTGGGAAAAGTGTTGGTAGTGCCTAAACAGTTATATGCCAGCAAAATTGGATTTTTGTATTTTCCCTCAATGCATTTCTGACTTAGATTTGTATGCACTTTGTATGTGTGCAGACACACTTGAGATCTGCTTTTAATTACTGGATAGGATTTACAAATCATAAATGCAAACACAAGCACACGGCTTTTTAATCATATGTAAGTCACCTTTCAAAAACTGTCAAGGAATCATATTTTTAGAAGCCTATTATTTGTATAGACACAAGTAATGCAATAGCTCACTCTTTGAGATTATGAACACACTTATGATGAGAATATTCTTGGCATAAGTCAGGAGTATTATATAATAAGGAAACAATGTCTTTTTATACTTTTCTTCCAAAACATTCCCCAGTGAGAACTAGGCGAAAAAAACCCCATAGGATTGCCTATGAATAGATCCCCTTGCAACATGATAACTTCAGCCAAATTACACAAAGTAGATTTAAAATCCTTCTCATGTTTTCATAGTTATGTTTTTAAAACCCTCTATTGGCATCTAATATGAATTCTGATTGTGTAACTGTAAGACCCAGACCAACAATGCGCAGATGGTATTAAACTGTCCCTCTAGCAGTGTGGATGCCTAAAAGGCAGGAGACCTAGTTGTCAGAAGCAATAAACAATTTGAGTGAGGTAAAATAAAAGCAGTCCTACTAATCCAGATTTACCTGGTGCCCCAGAATGTACAGAAAAGAAGTGCTGAGGAAAATGTCTTTGCCTCAGTAGTGCTATAGGTTTATGTACACCACAAGTGTAAAGACTGATTTAAGGTCAGATCCTCTGTAAGGCAGCCTTCAGAAAGGTCAGGGACTTGCTCAGGTGACAAGAGGTGTCAGAAGGACAGGGGAGGGATTGGTCCCTTCAACAGCTCAACTTCAGAAAATAGATGAGCAGTAGTTGGTTACCCCTCTCCACTCTTTTTGCTTCCTCTCGTACTTTTGTAGCTCTCCAGTATCACACAGGACACAGCCCAAAACTTTCTACATGGCCTTGTGCAAATGGTGAAGCAAAGTGAAGATGAATGTGGATATAGCAGCTGTTGTCTGTGTTAATAATGTTTCCTAGTGTTTCATGAGGAGTTTCTAAAGAAAGCTGTTAATCCGTGGTGGCCAAGAGAATGAGAAAATATACTGGTACAATAGGTGGTATTTATAGTACAAATGAAGATTTGGGTGTTAAGTTAATGATCTAAATTGGGCAGGAATTGTTCATCAGCAAGCTTAAAAGCCCCAAAAGAGAAGTAGTTTTTTTGGTGTGGAATATATCTGTTTGCAGACAGACCATCTGGGAATAGATATATATAGCCAGCCTCCAGAAGACTTGATTCATCCAGGCTGTTTTTATATTAAATAAGAAACACAAAGTTGATATGTGATAAAAGAGTAGAGCAAAACAGTAGTTAGATGATTTGAAGGATGCTGCTGAAAGTGAGAAATATATTGTGAGATAACGTGTTTTGGAAGAGGCCTCCGTCTGGCAGCACTAAACCAGGACACAGATCTTGGAAAGAACAGATAGCTGAGTGATGGACCTTGTCTCTGAGCCAAATATGAGACATTGCAAGGCCTAAGGATTAGAACAGTGGAGGCATTTCATTACTTTTGTGTTCTGAATCCTGAGTGCTTCTTCAGAGCAGCTGTACCTTAGCCCTTCTCCCCCACCCCAGGGTCTGGTACAGATCAGAGGGGCAATAGCTCTGGGAGACACCGTGGTCTACTTGGCTTCCAGGCAGGATCAAATCCAAGTGAACTGCTCCTGGTGGATATTTGTCTAGCTTATTTTTAAATCCAGTTGTTGACCAGGATTGCAAAGCCTTCCAAGCCCAGCATTTCCTTATTGTTGTAGTTAGCTTCCCTTATTGTTTGTTATTCTTAGGTAGCTGCTGTTGTGGGTTTGAACACATGAAGGGAAAAGGAGAATGAGATCACAAGCCAAATTTATACTTTTACCATTAGATATTTTCCATCTCTACAAAGACTGAGAAGCTTTTTCTTTATTTTTCAACCCATTAGTTGCTACTCAGATAATTTAGAGGTGAATGATGTGCATAGGAAAACTATGGAATTTATAGATGTAATGCATCAGTGGTGAAAAAAATACGGGTGCTGCTCTGCCTTTGTGCTCAGTAAGATAAATATGATAAAATAATTATGTTGTGGTCATTGAGTTGACTGAGAAATGGTGAGCAAGATCTTTTCTTAAGGAAAAAAGGCCTCTTTTGAGGATCTATTTTAAGAAGAGAAATAAGTTGTGCCATAAAATGTGGAACATTCAAAAGCATTTGAAATTTGACAGTGGATAAACTCTTATAAAATCTGTTAACTGTGTGTTGTGGACTGCACAGTTCATTGATCTCCTTGCTCTCTGGAATGCTTCACTTAATTGATTTAGCTTTATATATTTCAGTGGAAAAAAATGTGTGCAACCAAGCAGGAAGTTGTTTCAGGCCTTCAAAGTAAATTTGAATATGGAATATGAGAAAAGACATAAAAGATATCTCTCTTTCATGCCAAAAAAAGGAACTTTGCTATGCTAAAGATGCTGGAAAAAACACCATTTAAAATCCGTGTGTGTGTGTACAAACGTGTTCTTAAGTGGATCTTTTTTGAGGGTATTTGAAGAAGCATAATTCTAGACTCTAAACAAATGCTTTATAGCCAGGGGAGACGGGTAAAAGAAATGAAGTTGAGAAAAGTATGTAGGAGATTTTCCCCCTCTTCTTTGATCTTTATCTGCCCATATGTGTAAGAAATCACATCCATGTCTGTAGTTTGGCTGTGTCTGACATGGAATTCAGGGGTTCTTGTAGGTTCTATACAAAACCCAACAAAGTGAGTGAGTTACTTTCCATCAAATTCAATATTAAGCTTTATTCACTAAGTGCCTGACAGTGGTAGTTTGGTTATCTTTCTTTTTACCAGAGTATATAGCAGAATTAAAAACAAAAAGGGAATTTATGGTTAATTTATTTACAAATTTTCTTTAAATCCAAAGGCTAATAATAAAACCTAGTACCCACAAAACCCCCCCAACTCCTCCCTTCTCCAAACTCTTCAAATACAAGCAACTAGGGAATTTTATAAATAGATATTCTTACCTTTACTACAAAAAATTCATGCGGAAGTCCTATCTTGGAATAAGCTATTCATTAGTTGGCTTGGCAGAAGGAACATAATCCAAATGAATGAGCTGCCAAGAGTATTTTTAGTGGTTTTATATGTTGCCCATTCAAATCTCGGAAAATTTCTTCAGAAAATTGGACAAACTGACCACTCATTTTTATGGGCTTTCACAAGATCTAAAAGCGAAAAACAACTATTGTATTTAGCATCTGTTAATGGAGGTTTCAGGCTACAGAACTTGAGAAGGTACTGCTGGGAAGCTAATACAATAACCATAAAATATTGGACTGATAATAGGAAACACTGGCACTGGACAGATATGGAAAGAGTCATGCTAATATTCCATATCCAGGCCTGCTGCCCTGTGCCGAGTGCTAAAGATACTGTGGTGAAACACACACAGTAGTGGAGATCTGGAACGAAATCAGAGCTAAACTCAAGATAGATGAAATTGTCTTTTTCTCCCATGAATGCTATTCGTTGGATAATTTTGTCTTTGGAGAATTAAAAGGCAGGAACTTGGACACAGAAGAGAAAGCAAGTTGTGCTAACATTTTTCCAAATGGGGAAATATATGTCTTTACCCCACATGTGTAATTAAGCCCTCATCTTCCTTTATTTGAAGTCAGTGGCTTTTTCTTTTTCTCTTGCTTCTTTGGGAGTTGGATCTAGACCTGTGCTGCCATTGTAACTGTTCCCTAGACAAGTTTTTTCTCCCCAAGCTGGAAGCTAGAAAATCAATAAAAGGAAAACTATTCACCAGATATCAAATGAGTTTCAGTGGATTATATTTTATTTGACTTAAAGTGGAAAGGAATGACAAGAGAATATTACATTTTTAATCCCACATAAAATACATTTCTGGGAAAGTGTTCTCTGCACATGGACCTTTTTTCCCTCAGCAACAGTCTTTTTTCAACCTGTACATACGTTATATCCAAAAGCTGCCCTCAGAACTTCTGCATATTGAGATCCTCTGCAGGATGAGATATAGGAAGGAAATATTAATGTTTGGGGGGGGGTTTTGGTTGGTCAGTTTTTTGGATTTTTTTTTTTAATTATCTAGAAAGAAGCCCCTTTCCTGACAAATTTAAGTGTGTTTTGCTGCTTGTGAGGGAACATAGCTGGAGAAAGCTTGATATATCAGAATTGGTACAAGCTTTTGAGAGTGAATAATCAAAGATCAAACAAAAGTTACACCTTTGGTAGAGCAGAAGCAGCTTAAGGACCCATTTGACTGGTGCAGGTGCCCAAGCAACCCCTTCTGAACAATGAATGAAACTGTTCTTCAAGGGCAGGAAATCAGCTGGACCTGATGGAACTTAAATATTAAATTTGTCTCTAAGCTAAGTAATAAAAAGAAACACTGAAATTATATTTTGATTTTGGATCAGTTATGCCATTGCTTAATATCACCCAAAGATCAGCTCACATTTAAAGGGGCAAGAACTGCTTCCTCTGAGAAGAAAACTCATCTGGCTGAATTTGATTTATGCCACAGTAAAGAGGCACCGTGATCAGACTGACAAGTTTTAGAGTTACTCTGGGCAGAGTTTCAGTCAGACTGCTTTTCAGTTATATGTTTAGTAAATCTTCTCCTTCAATATATTAATTCAAAATGACTCTTCAAAAAGTGATATCTACCTTAAAAATCAGGGCTGACAAATACATTAACATAAATAATTCCTTTTAATTTCAAAATCTATGAATTTGTCTCCAGTTATAGAAATAAAAATTAGGATTCGTATAATTGCTGTCACCTAACAAATGTGGATTTAATATTTTTCCTTTGACATTTGTACTTTTGCCAGGCTGTATCTGCTTATGGTCTGTGATCTGCTTTGCATTACATTTATAGAAATATTGCCATTAGAAGTGTTACATGTAGTATAAAATAGCAGGGTGAAGCAGGAGACATGAGCAGAATCACCTCTTCACAAATGAGGAGTTTGGATGCCTCGTCTCAGTGATGAGGTATAAATACCTATAATCAAATCACTGGTCTGGCACTAAGGATAATCCTGGTATGAAACTGAGGCAGGCAGGAGTGCAATATCCCAATAGCCAGGGTTATGAATATTGCAGATTATGGATAGACAAAATGCACAAGAAAGACTTTCCTATGCTGGCTGCTCTTGCTACAGTTTATTCTTCTCTCAGTATTTCCCCTATAAACTCCTTTTATTCATAAGCTTGGCAGTTAGCCATAAAATTTTGCTTCTAGCAGGAACTTGGCAGACAGTGTCTCAAGTCAGGAAAATTATTTTAAACAAATTTTTAAAATATACGTATTGGGGCTCTTTTAAAAGTTAGAGGTGCAGTAATTTGTTTTCTGAGAAAAAGGATTGGTTTCAGTGGGTTTTTTCATTGTAAATTCTCTAAACATTTTCCTAAAAAGGAAAAAAAAAATGTTGTAACCAAATAGTGAAAACATGACTTTTCTTTCAAAACCATGTGTATGAAGGTACTGTACATAAGTGTCAATGACTTGTGTATTTTTAAGTGATGGTTTTTAGAGTATTGCTTTAAATGTGTCACTGTGATGGAATAAGGTTTGTTTATGATGTTATAAACTGTTAAGGAAATAGTAGGCACCATAAGTAATTTTAAATGCCCACTCTCCCTCTTGATTTACTTTTCCATAACCTGTCTGTAAGTTTTGTACACAAGAGTCTTGGAAAATCAAGTTCAGCATAATATAATAATTAAAAAGGCTGGGTGAGCAAGTGGTGCCATTATGTCAGTCTGTTGTGTGGTGGGAGAACACTTGGGTTGAGCATTCATGGGAACCTTTCTCATATTTCAGAGTTTGCAGTGGAAATTCAGGCAAAGGCTACCTGGACCCCCACAAATCAGCAGGAGAGGTTTTGATGGTGATTGTGGCTCTTACAGATCACCTGCAGGCTGAGGAACAAACCCTGCCATGGTCTCCCCTGTCACTTTTCTCCTACAGTGAACTGTAGCTTTGCTGCTTTATTGATTTAAATTAGAGCTTCAGTGGTTGATAGCATTCCTGCCATAGCTCTCCTTAGCCTGGAATGACTCCCTCAAATACTGTCAAGTGTGTCTCCATCAAATGATCACATCAAGAAGGACGTGAGGGGTCCTAAACCAGCACAGGAATTTTATCAAAAGGAGATGAGTCTATGATAGGTACCTGACCCTCAGCAGAAATGCATAGGAATTCCTTCTTGTTTGTACTGTTTTTTTACATGGAAAGCATTATTCAAAAACATTGAAAAAGCATGTAATCACAGAAGTAGGATTGCAATTTCATATGGCATCAGAATATGGGAAAAATCCTCTGAAAAATGACCCTCAACAGGAAAGATTTTGCATATTTACCAGTGGCACCAGTGTGCTCCTGTGTGATCTTTGAGAGCTGGTGTCCTCTCCTTTCACAGACATAATGCCCATCCTTTCATCTGTGTTACTCTCATTATTCCAGTGCATATGCTGAAGTGAGACCAGCTTTAAAAACTGTATGGTAAAGCATTTAAGAGAACCTTCGTTTGGATGTTTGCAAATACATTTAATAAGTTAATTCAAGAAAATAATGCCAGATATACTTCCCAGAAATTGGAATCTCTTTTTCTATTATGCACCTGAGGCATTGTGCATGTTGGACTCTGGCTGACCCATCACACTGTTTGTGCTGGATGGGGAACATGTGGTGTGCTGTGTGAAGGTGGAAAAATCCTCTGTATCCAGGTGCAAATTTTGAATATGCATTCAGTAAAGCTTTCATGCATTATTACTGTTTTATGAACTCCAGGAAATATATGGACTGGTGTTAATGCAAATTTACAAATAGGCACAGAGATAATTAACATATCAAAGTGTCTTGAAGATTGTCTTCCCCTTCACCCTTTGTACCTACTGTAGGAAAGGACAATGTTTAGAGCTGCAAAACAGGAGGTGCAAGAGCTCTATAAAGTACATGAAAATCTACCTTTGGGCACTGAGATAAAATTCTCAGCTGTTCTACTCTCACAGAGCACTTCATCCTTCTTCCTGAGGTCAGATTCTCATCCATAAAATGGACATAATGCATAACCTTAAAAAGCTGTAAAGAAAAAGTTTAAAGACTGCTTATTGTATTTGTAATGTGAAAATACTCTCGTTATGTCTGTGCCAAGTTTTCTTTGCACAGCTGCATGCAGAGGTGGAGTATTTAAATACTGTGTTGTGGAGAGTCTTTTCGAATTGATAATTTATAAATTATTTCATTACATAATAGGATATGACTTTTAAGTTCTTCAAAATCAATGATTTCTTAAAAATAATATAATGTTTCTAATAAACTTGTTTAAGCATCACATTTCTTCTTTTTTACCCATTTTAAAATTCTACCTTTATCTCTTCCAAGCTCTGGTAAGTGTTTGCCTCAGGCTGGCTACTGAAAAAGTGGGCAGTGTGCTACAATTTATATTGATTTATTTGTTATGTTTCCTTTCAGAGCCTCTGTGTGTTTTCCAGGGTCTGTGGCTTTTGAGCTGTTTGCCAGCTACATGTGCAAATCTTCAAGTTCTAATTCTCCAGACCACTTAGAAATGGAGGGAATTTGAGTGATGCTAAACATTTCTCAGTGTAGTTTCCATTTCAGATGGGGCAGATTCAGAGGAATGGATATGCATTGAGAGTTCAGATTTATATATTTCCATCTACGTAGTCACATGTGCTTTTAAATCTTGGAAGACAGTTAATACTGGAAACTCAGGGATACGTTTTTCATATTTTTCATCCTGGGCAGCTGTCCTGGATGATTGGACCTAAAAGCTGATTAGAGACTTGGTCTGCCTCCCTAACTATTACCAAAGTTAGTGAACAGCCTTCCTCCCTGTTCTCAGGAGAGTATCTTCTCTATGCTCTCATGCTGGACAATGTGGGACAGTATTTACCAGTGCAGAGAAGCAAATACTTTTATGAAGAGAAGAAGCAAGGACTTTTATGGCTCTGGTTGGGCAAGCATGAATGTAAACCTGGGCAACTAAATCTAGATTTTCAGGTGCATTGCCAATAATACTATATCAGGGTTTTAAAAAGGATTTCTCTATTTTCTAGATGTTTTTCTGTTGAATTAGTACTTTATGGAATATCACCCAAGAAAATAAAACAGTTTGCTGTTGCTCAGAGAGGCCAGAAGCAAGTGCTTCTCTTGTAAAAGTCAGCAATGGAATAAAAGGTACCCTGGGACTCTGGTGTAGGTCATCAAATCTGTCAGCAGCAAGTAAAATAGAATTTGTGTGGGTTTTTGTAAACCCATCTGAACAATGTAATTTACTGAGAAATTGAAAAATAGCAAGTTAATTATGCTTTAAGTGCTTCAATACTGATTCCTTTTAGCAGGAATGTGTAGGTGCTGTCCTTAGCTGTTAGAAACAGAAAGAGCTGTAGGTGTCAGATATTCTAATGCAGCTGCTTTCTGCTTGGGCTCATTAGGGAAGGATCCATGACTTCTTCTCCATGCCCACAAATTCCATGTTGCCTCTCTTACTGCTTACAAAGAAGGAAGGAGGGGATACAGCCTCTTTTCAGTGCCAAAAGCCTCAACTAGCTCATAGGTGCCAAGCAGCCAAGCAACATTTCATCCCTTCCTGGATGCCAAAAGCCTCAAGTATCCCTGCTCCACCTGCCAAAACCTCCAACTCTGTCCTGACAACTCCTGCAGAGCAGGCCTGTGCTGTCAATGTGAAATTTTGCAACACTCTGACAACGGAAAAATCTGGAGGCAGTATAATACTGAAAAACATGCTGAGATTCGCCTTCAGTTTAGTATGAAAACGAATTATGCTGTAAATATTTCCTGTGTATGACACTTGTGCATGTTTTACTCTCCAAAATTTGAATTTATTCAAAACTTCTGTAAAATGAAAATATATTGCAGAATTCAACACAGAGAGTTCTAAAGTCCTTCTGAGCCCCCAGATGTATTTTTTCATGTAGCTCAATAAGTCCATCGTTTGCCTTTTGGCTGATTCCTTGCTGGTGATTCACCTTGTTACTGAACTTTACCAGCTTGTGTTTCTGAAATGTTCTTGTTATTAAGGGGCACAGGTTCCATTTTGCAGTGAGTTTGCAGCACTGAGGCCAAGTGCAAGGAATAGGTAATCTAACTGAAATAATGTTAACAAATTTAAAATTAATTAATTCTAAACATCTGCTTAAAATAGCTGCATTTACTCCCAGGTGTTTTTTATCAGTCTAAAATAATGATGCATTGTTTTTTTTCTCCATGATTTTAAAATTCCAGATACATATTTTTAAACATGCAGAGTAATACATAATTTAATTTGGTACGGAGTAGTAAAAGATTTATTAAACTCAATGACATATACAGTGCACAATTAAGAAATATATGATGCACTCAGCAATAGTAGAATTATATCAGGAAATGTCTTTAAATCTGTTTTAAGGAAGTAAGAGGAGTTTTTAAGCTAAAACCAGGTAATGCAAGATCTTTTATTAATAATTCTTATTTGTCTGGAAATATGTTTTGACTGTTCTACTTAGTCACTGCTGCAAGTGAAATGGTTTTTCCTAGATCTGTAATCTGCATTCTACACCTCACTTAGAATACGAAATAGAGGTGTAAATCATTTTTGTATGTGAACACAGTAGTGAAAGAGATTTCTAGTGTAGCTGGTTGCAAAGCTCTAGACATAACAGCCAGAGTTAAAAGTGAAGGCTACAGTTCTGAGGCTGAATAGCAGAGCCAGTGATTATCTGCAGGTAAATACTTGTTCTTTCCTGCTCATGGATACAGTCATCAGTGCAATTTGATACCTCTTCCACCGAGGGTAGTGTCTGGAAACAAGAATCTGGGAAATGCATCACAGAGCTACTCAGGCAGGATATTTTCCCTTCAGTGCCATAATTCCTTGTGCTACCTCTGTTTGGAGCTGTTGTAGGTATGAGGAGATGGCACAGTGCACTGCTGCACATGAAGATTAGTGAAGAGCAAAATAACCTTGTGCTTTGGAAGACTGAAAGTCAGGACAGTGTTAATAATATTTATGGGTTGTAAGAGTGGGAAGAAGCCATGAAAAGGAAATGCTTCATCTCTGTTCAAAACACCATCAAGGATGAAATTCACTCCTGGGAGAAGGGCCAGCACTGAGCTTTGGGTATTGCTTAATTTACACCTTTAGTGGTACTGAAGTGGTGTTGATACTCTTCAACAGGTTCCTTCCCTTGGATGAGTTTAATCTGAAGAACCTAAGTTCTGTATTTGATTATAAGAAATGCATTATTAAATAGCAATATGCTATAACTGTGCCAGTGTAACTCCTTTCAGTGATTTTCTTTTAGAATTTGGCAAGCCTTAGTGTACTAATACAAACCATTTTAGTAAGCAGCCGCGAGAAAAACAAAAGCACAGCCACCCAGAGAGCTGCAGTGACATTGGCATAATAGGAGGTGTATTCCATGTCCAAGTCCTTACTTGAAATGACAAAGACTTATTTTCTGAGCCACATCACTTTAACCTGTTTGAATAGAGCATTCCCCTGTATCTATCCAGCCCCAGGCATGGTCTGCGTAGCATTGCTGCCTCTGCTGCCCAGGGGCTGCCCTGAATCTCTTCTAGAACCTGACAGAGCTGGGCACAGTGCCCTGGGAAGGTGCTGAGGGGCTGTCACAGGGCAGGATTTGTGCTGATGTGTGCATGGCAGAGGGACTGTCACCTGGGGACTCTGGCAGAAGAATCTGTGTGCCAGGTCTCTGCATTTCTTTCACAGCACATACTGCTGATTTAACTCTCGTGTCAAGTACTATGGACTTACCTTGTGTTTGTGTTTAAAGAAAAATTGTACTCTGAAAACTCTGTAAAACAAACATTTAAGGTATCAAGGCATTTCTCTTGAGAAGCCGAATATTTGTTATGCTGAATGCTAAACATTTACATGTCCAAGCCTTATGTAATAGATGTCTGTATAATAATAAACTGCATAAACTGACCTTTGTTCTCTGGCACCACTTCTCCTTTGAAGTCTGCATGACCAAATTCAAGACAATTATGTCATCCTTCATAACAGCCAAACAAAAGTTTGGCCAAATAATCTTTTTTTCTCCATCCGACAGCACAGTGTTTGATTTTTGTAATGTGTGTCAATGTAGCTGTTGTTATTTACTGGGTGCTACAAGTGACAGTAACAATCCCCTTGTAATGCTCATCCCTGTTAACATCTGCATTTAATTTATTTCTATCTCAGTGCCCACTTCTGGTACACTTGGTTACTTTGAGTAGTGTGTTGCAAGGTGAGTATGGCCTGAGAACACATGCACACAAATAATTTGCAGAATGTGCTGGTACAGGATGCGCCCATGTGTGACAGAAGCAAAAACAGAGCCCTGGAGGGAAGAAGGGAAACTGGCACTAACACTTTGCCCTCTGTTCAAATCTGCCAGTGCCACACTGCAGTCAAATTCTCTGTGACTGTCTCTGTCAGTCAAGGGCTGGTAGCACAGAGCTCAGATTGCACATTACTGGGTCTCTACCTCGAGGAAACCTTGGCAAATTGTCATCTCAGTCTTTGAGGGTCTGTGTCACCAAGTGCTTCAAAACTCAAGTGTTTATTTTCCTTTACCCCCTGATGCAAGTAGTCATTGCCCAGGTCCATGTTCAGTGTTGTGACTCTTTTGCTTTTAAAATGATTGGGGTGAAATATTTTGAGTCTGCCTTTATGATATACACTGGATTTCTGCAGAGACTTTGTGTAGGTTTTTAGCTATTGCTCTGATGCAATGTTTGCATCTAACCCTGTGTTCACACATGGTACAACTCCTTCCTGTGGTGTGTTTGCCCATCCAGCTCTATGTAAAGAGCAGCAAACCCTCTAGGTTGTGTTTATAGCTGGTTTAAGTTATTTTATCTGGATTCCTACAGCACTTGTGGCTTCATCATGTAACATCATGGGTGCACATGTGAATGTCCTTGCACACATTTACGTTTGTGCTGGTGCATAAATACTTCCATAATGAGTATGAAAAATGTATGTGTTGCACTTAATCTGTTGCAAAATTAAGGCACTAGAGGGAAAATTATTCTAATATGGTCCAATATTTCACTGCTGAACCATGTTAGAATTATGATTGAAGACAACAAAACCATGAAAAACTGAATTCAAGCAAGCTGGGAATGCTCTCCTGATGTACAATGATGTTCTTCTGTGTCCAATTGCAATTAGCTCTCAATTTAATTCCTAAATGAGTTTCCAAGGTTTTGTCGGTGTAAATCATGATGTTGGTGATCTTTTCTTTATTTTACTTCAATTTAGTACCATGTGAAGACAAATGTAATGTGTAGAGTTTATGAAACCAGACAGCTAGTAAATCAATATTATTTTGGTAGTAAATTACTAAGTCAGTGCAAGCTGCTTTTAACTCTTTCCCATGGGACAAATAGCTTGAACAAGCTGGAGCTTAAATCAACACTGTGGGCACTGAATTAGTCAATGATTCTAAAGAAGGCTTTGTTGGCATAAAGTTCTGCTTTGATCATCACAGTATTTACAGCTTTTTAATTAGATACAGTTCAGAACAATGGCTTTTATCAAAGCAGTTTGGGAAGTGAACAACTGGACTTTGTTTAGGGCTTTAAATTACATTCTGTCTTTTAATATCACGGGGCTGGTTTTAATACAATGATGAAGTTAGGATTATTTTAGACATTGTCACTTCTTTGTCAAAAGAAACTAGCTATTCTAAAAAAGAGTGGCATGTGCTACTTTTTTAATATCACAAGTTTAGTAATTTCTTAACATGCTAAAACCCAATCATTTGCTTTGGGCTTGCAGAGAACAAACTAATTTTGCACCCATAAATTTGAAAGAAGTGGCTCTTTTGTTCATCTTGATTAATTTTCATGTGCTGAGTGACTTGTTGGGAAGTGCTGAGCTTTTTTTGTCAAGTCTGAAGGCAATTGGTTCCATTTTCCGTGTCAGACATTTCAGACTTGGCTTCTGATATAAAGTAAATCCAACATCAGTGTGAAAATTCCTCAGGGATCTTGGCAGAGTTGGGCTCAGTCGTTTTTGGAATGGTAGATTGGCATAAGAGTGCTTTTAAAGCTTTACGGTAAGCGATTATAAATTTATAAGAACAAGAAAATTAAGAAGCCACTGATATTTTTAGACTAACTTCTGCAATTCAGTGTTCAAATAGAGATGCTTATCCTCTTATAAACCATCCACTTTTTTTCTTTTTTTTTTTGACAACTTGACCACTGATGTCAATGAGAATTAAAAAATTGGCTGGAAATAGTTGTCTTATTAAAGTTTGAATTAAATTTTCATGTTCTCAGTTGTGATTCTCTTGGGGCAGAGTAAATATTGGTCAATATTCTCTGCCACCTGAGAAAAATAACTCACTGCCTCACTTTTATCCACAATCTGACTTTCATAATGATGCCAAAAGCCATTACTTTATGTTAGTGGTATTTTTATGTGCAAACTATCACCGTGGTGGTTTGAGGAATTGGTGTTTTAATCTTGAGCTGGGTGTAATATAGGATTCTAAAAATCTTTGTGTCATTGTAACAGGCCCATCGTGTGTTTGAACATGATGCCTTGTCTGTGTGCTTGGGGCTATTTTGCTCCTGCACAGCATGTTGGGCATAGAGGAGCTGGGAACAAAAGTGTGTTTGGGCATAGCAGTTCTTTGGCAGGAGGCAGCACATCACATACACTGGATCTTCAAAGACTCTGCTCTTCCCTCATATAATTATTATGCATTAAAATAGTAAATTTGAAATAGGGTGAATAAGCAGCAAAGTAACGTAATTGATACTGTTAATGCCAAACATTAAAACGTCTTCTGAACATTTTTCCCCCCTCCTTTCTGTCTTCCTTTTTTTTCCTTTAGAACTCCAGAACCACTCGCTCAGATGAAGATAAGGATGATTCCTGGGATGCCTGGGGGGCCTGGAGTGACTGCTCACGGACCTGTGGAGGGGGAGCCTCCTACTCTCTGAGGAGATGCTTAAATGGCAGGTAAGCCACATGCTCAAGTGTATGGGGGTTCTTCTGCAGCTCTGGAACATTTCCAATCCTCTTCTGGTTGCTTCTTTTTCTGAGACCAAGTGCTGTAAGATAGATCAAGTGTTATAAAATAATGCTTTGAATACATGTTTGTAATACACGAATAACTTGGGCTTTAACTCTGAACTTTAACATGTTATGAAATACAATTGTGGAATAGCAGGAATTATTTATTTAGTGTGCTCAGATAGAGAGGGGAGTCCCTTCTACTGTAATACAAATCAAATGGTGAGTTACCTGTGCACTAATTAGTCTGCATTTAGACATGACATGACATAATGTTCAAGTGCCTGCTGCTCATATGGATGAGTCAAATGCTGCTCTCTGTTAGGGAAGGACAGGACAGGAGGCCATAGTCTCTGATTGCACCAAGGGAGATTCAGGTTAGATCTTGGGAGGAATTTCTTCACAGAAAGGTGATTAGAATTGGAATGGGCTCTCAGGGAGGCAGTGCAGTCACTGTCCCTGGGGTGTTTAAGGAAGGACTACACCTGGCACTCAGTGCCACAGTGGCCTTGGGTCACACGATGGACAACGATCTCAGGGATCTTTTCTTGCCAAACTCATCCTCTGATTCTTCCCTGCCAGTTCTTTTCTGTGCAGTGGTCCTGGTTTCCGTATTTTTCATGGATCAATCTTAGTGTGACTTGGAGAGAGCAGCACATGCAGTGGAAGCCCTTTACCTCAGTAGTTAAACTGGACTAATGTAGGACTTGTTGGTACAATCCTTAACTGCACTAGGCCTGTAGATAGGCAAGAAGAGATCCCAGCCAGCTTTGAGGCATCTGTGCTGGTGTTCCATCATTGCTTGTTTTACTTTAACTACTCTTAAATATTTTTAAAACTGATGATTGTGTTTAAATTTGTATTTAGCTGAGATTTTTTAAGTTAAATGCAGTATCAGCCAGGAAGTCACTTTTTCTTAAAGAAGGCTTGGAGTGTGGTGTGCTAGTTAAGGGCAAACTGTATGAAATACAGAGCTAAAGGTGATTGATTAAAGCACTGCCTGTTCCTTTTAGTGAAAAATGCACAAAGATCTTAGAGGAAAGTAATAGTTCCAGCAAGAAGTCTTGATACTCTACCAATGTGTTAGGGACTGAACAAGCTCAATAAATTGTAGCAGTATAAATTCCACTGTGGTTTTATTAATATTTTTAATATGTTCCCCTGTGAAAAACATGTGTTTTCCATACCTTGACAAATGCTTAGTTTAAAAGGTTTTTATTATGTTTGATTTTTGTAGTAATGTCCGGGAAACACACAGTTGTGAAACAAAGTTTTCACGGTTGTGTGTACCATAAACATTTTTAATTTTCATGTTGTGATGCAGTAAGTCTTGCAAAAGATTGGAAATTTGAGGCTTGTAATACCTTGAACTTTAACAGTTGTACCTTCAGCTGAGCTGAATTCTTACTTCAGACATCTGTTTTTTTCCCTTTTCAAATGCCATTTTTCAGTCCCTCTCACATATTATTAAAAAAAATTATCGATTTTCATACAAGAAGAAGAAATTTTAATCCAATAACAGTTATACATTCATGCATTCTTTGATGTAAGGCACATGTTTTTGGGATGAAGGGATTATTCCAAAACACTATTCCTGATTTTAGAGAAACCACTAATTATAATTTCCAGTCATTTGAAATATGTTTTAAGTTCCTTGAAAAGCTTGCTATTGCCATTTTAACATAGAAGAATATCTTACACTGTGAAAAGTGCTGGTTCGTTATTGAGAAGTTTGGCAGAGCGTATCTTTAAAAGAAGTGTGAAACCCAACCTCCCCAGATTTATGAGACCACAATAAATAACCATGACTCTATTACATGCCTGTTATTTCAGCTACTAACAACAGATTGAGGATCTGAATTGCCTGGATGTCAGGATTCACACACACTGGGCACATTTGCAGGCAATCCATGAGAATTCTGTTTAATTTAAAATTATGGATCAGATATTCTGATCTTCACCTCTCAGTCACATATTGTTTATTAGAAATAACTTGGTTGCAAACAGCTTAGAGATGCCTTTTCCACAAAATAAATGAGTTTTTCATAAGGTTTGCAGTAAATTGGGCTTTCAGGGCAAGTTCTTTGCTAAAGAGAGACAGCAGTGTTAAGAGTTGAATCCCCAGATCCCCTTTGTGTTTAAACCTTGTATTGTGTGTCCAGATTATGGTAGGGCAGTAGCAATAAAAGTCTAATTTTTGAGAGAATAACTACTGTAAAACAGGCAAGGTTGTGTTTTGCTATTATACAGTATAACCATTTTTGTTCTTTTTTTTTTTAGGAACTGTGAAGGTCGGAATATTCGATACAAAACCTGCAGTAGTAATGTGAGTCTGGCCTTTAATCCTGTTTTACTCATTCAAAAAATGTGTTAAAGTTTAAGAAATGCTGCTTCTTATTTAAAACCTTATGGTGCATAATTTTCTTTCCATCATTATTACCATTTTTAAACATTTCAGTCTGCATGACACCATGAGGTCTCAAATTTAGGCTTCCCAAATGGACATTTTCTTTTGAAATTATAGTGCCAATTGTGATTCAGAATGTTTTATATCACTTATTAGGAGAGTTACACATTTTGGAGGATTAACAAATCAATTCTCATCTTAAACAAGTAAGTGGTTTTCTTGGGGGTGCTGTCTTGTAGATGAAGCATTAAACTGAGCTCTGGATCATTTGTGATTGTTGGTGATAAGGTGACTCTCTTCATGTAAGCAGAGATGCCTGGTCCCTTTCAGATCTTAAATAGGATAATTACTCCTTGTAAACCCAAATCTTTTTATACCTGTATGCAACAAAATGCACATTTAGGTGCAGTGGCACAGATGATTTCCATGAGTGAGTGTGAACCTGGAATTTTGACCATACAGTTGCTGTTACTGTCGATGCAATCGCATTTCATTTTTATAGACATGTTTTATGAAAACCCTTCACGTACAGCAAACTTCACTACTCGTGTTCCACTGACTTGTAGTTGTGCTCTTTGCTGTTTAAACTCCTGCCCTTCAGCCCAGGTCTGGGCTGTCCAAGGTGAGCAGCTCAGGCAGGACTTGGTGGTACCACTGGTCTACAGAATGTGTGCACACAGAGTCATGCAGGGTGGTTTATGGTCTGCACTCACCCCCTTGCTTGGCTTACCTTTCCTATGTGACAGTCATATGTCCTGTTCCAGAAACGACAGCAGGCAGATGAGTAATGAATAATACTCCCAAAAGGTGGGGCCTGAATTTCCTTTGGGTTGAATTATACCCAAAGGTGTATAAGCTCAGGTGATACTCAGTCATTTCAATCCCGTGATTTTTGCCAACAGCAGGCAGCTGTGGAGTGTGGCATGTTCTCCTTTAGACACCTGACACTGGAATTTGCTCAGTAAACGTTGAATCAGTGCATCTCCTAGGAGAACTGACCATTCCTGCTTTCCAGTTTGCCACACCTACAGTGTCTGCTGTGCCACTTGGCTCCTGCCCTCCTTGAGAACAAGGCTTGCTCACACCTTGTGTTGCTCTACACTCCACTCCTCAGTGTTGGATGGATTTCCCACCACAGCAGCTCTCAGATGAAATTCCTACTGGCAGAAGCAAGTGGAAGTGATAAATGAATCAGTCCCAGTGCATGCAGAAATCAGATTCTGGAGACAAACTCTTTTGAGAAGAAAAGGCCCAGCAGCTTGGTGCACAATGGCCTGAACTCAGAAATAAAAGTGCTACCTGTAAAAATATCCTGATGTTTAAAAGCTATGTGGTAATTTGGTAACTCGCAGCCAGTCAGGATGTAAGCAATGAACACAGTGTCCCTGAGTGCTCACTAATTATAATGAATGTCTGTCTGTGTGCACTGTGTGCAGTAACACAGCTCTGATGGCTGGGTCCTGTGCACTGCAGGAGCACCAAGAGCTCATCTCAGTGCACCTTGCTCCTCCAGCCCTGGCCTGGGGAGCTGCCCAGGGAAGGGAGCATGGTCAGGGCAAGGTGGGCATGTTTCCAGCTGTCATGCACAGGTCCCTATGCTTTAGAATATCTGTTATACTTTAGTATAGCTGTGGACGCTGTTTATGTTAAGATTTATGCAGTAGAAATCAGATGGAAATGAACGCACTTTATGCTTCATCATAGAGAAAATTAAGATGATTCTCATATCCTGTCTGAACTCCCAGAGAGTTTATCTGAAGTCACTGGAGCCTGTTTTTTAACTTTAGGACTTATTTGAAAGTGATAAGTGGCAGATGCCTTGTATGTGAATCTGTTTGAATTTATGATGATTCAAATGTTAATTTCCAGACAGGAAACTGCCTTTACAGTTCTGCTTTTGGGGCATGTCTGAAAAGGGATCAGGTTTCCATTTCAGTTCAGATACAGTCAAAATCTCTCAGGAATGGTTTTTCCTAGATTATGGGTCAGATAATGAAGAACTCCTGAGAAAAGTATATTTAATGGGATTTCCACTGTTAATGCAGTTGATCTCTGAAATTGGCATCCCTGAATTCAAACCCCATATTAGATCTGAGTTAACCTTGAAACAGGACCTTACACCTAATGTAAATCTGAGACTACTAGGCCAGTTTAGTTTCAAATTATATAATTTTCCCAAAAGCATTTTTTCTAATCAAGGCTTCTCACTTTAGGAGTGAAGTTGTAGTTTGAAAATTAAGAGTTTATACTAGCTTCTTTCCATATTAATAGGTATTACTGGTAACCACATGAGACATTCAGTATAAATACACAGTGTAAAGCTGTCTGCAAATGTAATTTTGCTACGTGATACATTACACCACTAACATCTATATTGGGGAGTACAAATGAAGCACAACTTAATATGTGTGTCATTCTAATGAGAAGAACAAGAATCATTTTACCAGAAAATTGGTTTCATGTGGATTTGTAATGGAATAGTAGTAAGTTCATTGAGCTCAAGCATAGTTCCAGAATGATATTAGTGATATTTCAATCAAAAAATTAATTCAAGGTCCTAATAACAAAATAATTGCTAAGCTTAAGGTGTATGTTTACCCTGCTTATCTTGCTATCATAACTGAGATGCCAGGTGCATGATTTTCTGCAACTGCATGTGTGCTTTCAGCCTTCCACATAGAGACTTTAGAGAAATAACCTATCCATTGTATGTTGTTCAATGAGATTTTCAGTCCTTCTTGCCCCCCTTTTTTAAATTTCAATTTTTGTATGTAGTGTTACATTCTAATGCTATGATGTGCACTATGTGGAAGTGTTTAAGTTAATCCTTTAGGGTCCTATTCAGAGAACAAGTTATTTGGGCCATTTCCCCATAAATTTCACATTCTTGTGTGCCAAAAACTCGCTTATATTTTTGTCAGTGATTCTTCTACAGTCAGAAAAATCCACTATTTTGTAAAAGATAGCCCCATGTTTAATTCCTTGCTAAACTTCTATTAGATGCAAATAATGTTCACGTTTGTTCAATACATGCATCTGTAATAGTCCCAGCATCCACTTAACCAGCTAATTTATCCCATTCAGAAAAATCTTGGCTGTACTGTGTCTGCTTTAGACTATAATATTTCACCTTGAGTTACATAGTTTCTCTCTAATATTTTCATTTATTGAGTTTATATTTATAATGCTGATGCACCATAAGGTTTCCAGCTCAGGTATCTTGATTCTTGATTAGGAATGGCCTGAAAATTTTCTAGGAAAAACATAGAACCTGAAGCTAATTTCAAAAAGAAAACAAAACAATGACTTCATCAGTTTTGGCTGGGTTTCAACAAAATGAGATTCAAAGAATAAAACTAGACAAAGGGCTAGACTTTCTTTGGTGTCATCATTTTTACTGGGAATTTTCTTGCCTTCTCTTTTGTGCTTTTTTCAGTGGAGTAATTGTTGGCAAGAGTCACAGGGTCTGATGCAACCTTCATATTTTGTACATGAACATTGCCTACAAAGATACAGATTTCCCAGGTCAGCTTTGTTTTTAAAGGCTGAGGGTGCTCATTGCCAGAACTCAAAGATACATTTCATAAGAAGCCAGCCCTTGAATGCAGTAGTTTTTAATAATCTGTCACAAAAAAATGGGATATATGTGTATGTGTGTGTGTTTCATCTTCATGGTAGTCATGTCTAAAGCATCTTTTTCAGATCTGTCTAATATGTTCATAAGTCATATCATAAATACATTTCATTCCACTGCAAGGTCTGGGTGTGATCACTTTTGCCAACATTTTCCTGTATCAGACCTCAGAGATGTCTTCAGCTCCTTATGCAGTGTATGAACCTACAAATGGCCTGGCCACAGTTCAGTGGATTGAGCGTGAGACAAAAACTATTGCTGAAATGAAGGAATTGGAGAAATCCTGAAATTAGCAGCAAAAGAAATTAACAAGAAAGAAAAAATATGAAATATTGAGAGGAAAGAGGGAATGGTGGAATGAAGTGATGTCCTAAATAGATTAAGACCAGAGATACACAAACAGGATGAGGGATAGGTCCCACATACCATTGTCTGACATTATGACCTTGCCCACTTCCTGAACACGGTTCACCCTTGCCTACCACTGGCATCTTTGCCCTGCCTTTTCCTTTCTATTTTTTAAACTCCCTTTCACTTTTCCAACCCACTTTAATGGAATTAAACTGATGTTTACAAGTCCTCTTGTTGTCTTGATTGCATTCACTCTGTGCTTAGTTGTCTCTCTCTTTAAACTCCTTTCTTAACACAAATATTTATTGTTCCCTGGAAGACTGGGATCTGGACTTGGTTGCCATCCAGACTCTGATATAATGCAAATGATAATAATTTCAGCTCTTTGATACCCCTCTGTGATGCTCTTTTTATGCTGCTGCTTTTGAACAGAGCTCAAACATAAAGCAGGTGGAGCTGGCATGTGAATCGATCTGCCAGAATCACTTTGGGTTCTTTGAAGATGCCAAAAGAGAACAGGGAGATGAGAATTCACTTGCTCTGAAGCAGCCAGGAGGCGAGTGGAAGGAAGGAGCTGCATTGTGTTGAATCAATGAGAAACATACAGTAACCATGGGTTTGACATCCTGGCTTTGTGGTGTTTGTGTCTTGGCATTGCATCAACACCCAGGGATAATGGACTGTAACAACAGCCTGTCAGCCCTCAGCTGAAGGCCATCACTCTGCCTGCTTTACAGATTGCCCTTTAATTCTTTGTGATGAAAATGTAGCTGTGCATGGCTGAGTAACACTGCTCCCAAATACTGCTTCTAACTTTACCTGAATCTAACATCCACTTACTATTTTTTGATCCTTAGTTGCTCCTCTGTTTGCATCGGTGCAAGGAAACCATGTGGCATCCATATGAGCTCTGAAGACCTCTCTGCTTTTTAGACTTGCTATTGTGGAAAATGAGAGGTGACAGATAAGTCAGAGCCAAAATTCTGCTCTCATTTACACCACTGCAAACATGGTGAATTTCTGGGGAGTGACACTGCAGTAAATATGTGTGGCTTCTCATAGTGTTTACTTGATGTTTGTAGAAGCTCTCACTTGAGAGATTTTGTAGAGGTAAAATACTCCCTGTGTATTATTCCATCCTGTACAGTTTCAAAAAATATGGCTCAAACTAACATTATCCCAGATTAAAAAAATACAGAAGGTGATAATATCATTCTGAATTATTGTCATTATAAGGTGTAGCATTAGACAGAGCTGAAAAGTTTTGCTGGGAAAATTTGGTGACTTGCTCAGTGCTCAGCTGCAAAAACTCCATGTGTTGGTCAGTAGATAGAATACTGATTTTTAGAAGGCATTTTATGTAGATTACAACCAATTCAGAGACAATTCTAGGCTATTGTTTGTCACGGTGAAAGAAACCCCAGACTGAGTGCAATATTGTTGGGGGCATTGGACTGAAATTCAAAACTTTCTGCTGTATATTTTACTCTCCAGTCCTGAATTAGCCCTTACTCTTCTGTCAGCTTTGTTCAGGGAAGGCTCAGTTCACTGATAAGGTTGAAGCTGTGCTTGGGATCAGTATTGTTAACTAATACTTACTAATAAGTTCCATGAGTTTGCCTGACACATCACAATTTTTCAGTCTTCCATCCAATGAAAACAAAGCTTTGTTAAAATCAACCTCACATCTGGCTTATATGTGCAGTTGGAATTCTTGGAAGAATATCCTTTCAGTCTGGCATATGGACTCTTTGACACTGGACATGCTTTCAAATGAAGTCTGCAGTGAGGAATTGATTGACACACTAACTCCTTTGCCAGTACTTTACCAAAGTTATTTTCAAATCAATCAGTATTCATCTCCATTCCTGTCACCATAGTTTAATATTAACATCATTGTTTGGGTGCAGTGTTTTATGTAGAAAAAAAATATTTTAGAACTTTTTTTTTCAAGCAGTTCTCATATTTGGTCTTTCAGCTGTGTATGCTGAGGCACTGTGTGGGAGAAGGTAGGGAGCTGTCTTAT
Source organism: Thryothorus ludovicianus (assembly GCA_013397245.1). NCBI lineage: Eukaryota > Metazoa > Chordata > Aves > Passeriformes > Certhiidae > Thryothorus > Thryothorus ludovicianus. The sequence continues at coordinate 797,771 of VZTB01008014.1, read as the reverse complement.
TAGAACTGGAAATACAGGAGCAGTTGTTACCAATTTGAAGTTTATTTTATTCCAATAAAATAAGCCTTACTGCTTCCATGGAAGGTGCTTTGTAATTAGACGAAAGGACTAAGCACTGACAGTTCTGGTGTTTCCTCCTAAATCTTGTGCTTATTTCAAGCAATAGTGAACAATTAATTAGACAAATGTTTTTATTTATGTGTAGCATGAATACCTCTTTCATTACTCTGACATGTGAATTGATGAATGAGTATAGAGGCCTAAGAAATCCTTTAGTGGGAAAAGCTACTGAAAATAGAAATATTAAATATCAAACATCACTTTGTAGTTACTTAAAATATATAGATTCCTTTAGAAGCCGATTCTTACTGTAGAATCAGACTTTACTTCCTGGTGTCATAAAAATTAGCATTTTTAATTATCCTCTCATAACAGTTATGTTATTCTTTCTGGGTTATGTGTGATATTCTGTGCTTGCACTCCAAGCAATGGATTAAGCAGCATAAATTCTTTTGTTATACTCAGTCAAACTTTGTAGTGTGGTGTATTTGTCCAGGCAGATCAGTCCTTGAACCAAGCCTGCCTGAAAGCTTTTGTGTCCTTCAGCAGAGAACTTCAAATGCACAGTATTCCCTAGTTTAAAAAAAAATATTTTTTGGTTTGTTTTCAGGACTGCCCTTCAGATGTTGGTGACTTTAGAGCACAACAGTGTTCAGCCTACAATGATGTCAAATACCAGGGACACTTTTACGAGTGGATCCCTGTGTACAATGACCCTACTGCACCTTGTGCCCTGAAATGTCAAGCTCTGGGAAAGAACTTGGTTGTGGAGCTTGCCCCAAAAGTGCTGGATGGTACTCGCTGCAATACTGAGTCCTTGGATATGTGCATCAGTGGGATTTGCCAGGTATGTTCACAGTGTGAATCTAAATGGGGCCTTTGTTGAGAGGCACTTTGCTCTTGAGTGGGTGCTTTGGGATTGGTTTTTGTTCTATTTATCTATTTTAGGTGTATCTGCAGGTGCTGTCAAATGGGTTGTAGATAACTCTTCTTTTCAGGAAGAGACAGAACTTCCTTACTGCTTTACCCATGGATATTTATCTATATAGATAAAAGTTCAATAAAATTGATTCACTCTTCTATTTATGCATGTAAAAATTAATGGACCTAGTTATTGTAGCAATAGTTTTCCAAAATTTCCACAGTGTATCTGTGAGGACGTGATGAAATTGCAGAGCCTTCCATTTAATTTTATTCATTTGCTGAGTCTCATAATCTCTGTTAAGGAGAAAATTGGACATTTTATGGGATTCAGCCCATAATGGCAGGTGTGAGTGTATAGACCAGTCTTGTTGTATGGGTGACTGACTATATGTTGTGGTTGCATGAACTGATTGCTTGAATCTTTAAATGGCAATATACATTTCTAGATATATTTATTAGTTATGCTATTTTTATACAGTTAGCGTAAAAGCAGAGAGTTATAATATTTGAGGCTTGCTAGCCTTGCCCATGTCTCATTAACAAAGCAATATTGCAAACTTGTTTTATGAACAGAGCAGTTTATAGAGAATAGACATGTTATTGCAATTAGTGTTCTTTCTCCACAAGTGGTTGTTGCCCTGTTAAATGTCTAAAATGTGTGCGACTAAAAAATGCAGGATATGGCCCAGTGAGAAAAATAGCTCTATTATAGAGGAAAATTTGACACATTTGGCAGAAGACTGGCGCATGGATTATAGCAACATTAATATATGATCTGGACCTTGCTGTGGGTTTTATGTGACTTCTGTGAATGCTGCAGCTCCAATGCCAGTCATGTCAGCACACGGCGCATCTGCTGCCTCTGAAACAGAAGAATTCCTCACAGAGAGACTTCATTTGTCAATAGTGCTTCACTGTGGGATCCAGCAGTGTTTGTTACCCTCTACTTGAAATAGGATATACCTCTAGAAACTCGGGGGGTGCTTGCCAAATAACATATTTCTTGTGCCACGTTCTTGGAGATGCTTCCTATGCTAATGGAAAGGCTTCCCAGGAGGATTGCCCAGCCTCTTTTAGGGGGTGCATTCACAGCAGCCTTTGCTGCCTGTGCCCATTGCAGACCAGAACCAGAACCAGGATCTAAGGCAGCTCTGGGTGCTGTGGGGGTGCCAGTGTCTCCCACAGGGACTTCAAACACCTTCTCCTATCTTTCATACATGGCTGGAAATTCTCTTTGACCAGAGTAGACCAAATTTCTCAGTTGGGAGAAATTTAAAAGGGTTGCTTTCAATGTTTCTTCTTAGCATTTTGTAGTATTCATTTGTATATATGATATGAAATGCTTGGAAATGTAAATAATCCATTTTTAGAATAAATGAAGTGGTGGAGAAGAAATTAATCATTCCTGAAGCAGGAACTGGAACTTGTACACTGTTGATGAGAATCAATTTTTTTTCTCTATCTCCCATTTTTATTTTCTTCATTATTTCTTCCAACTTGACAGAAATATTTTTCAGTGTAAGGTAACACCTTCAGGAAAAAAGCCTGGAACAAACAGGTTTAGAATATGTTCTGTGCTGTGACTTATCCAATTTTTAAAATTTATTGCTGAAACTCATAAACAGTTAACAGTTTTCTTGAAGTCGCTTGGATTATTTTCTTGAAGTCATTGGCTATTCCTGAGGTATTTTTGCACAAATTAAAAATTTTTGCCTTTTAAAGTGTATATTTGATAATTTAGCATTGGGTAATTTTATTGAGGTAAAAAATTGAAGTAGTATTCAATTAAACTAAATGAAGATTCATTTAAGTAACTTTTCCACTTGGAAAACTCTTTTTGGGGCAGAGTGAAAGGTTTTTTACTTGTGAGAGGGGCTATGGGAGGTGGTTTCTTCCTCAGAAACCAACACAGAGCTTTGTGCTACTCCTGTTTGAGCAGGAAAAGAAAACAGATTGCTGCCTAATCTTCCCCAGAAAAACATGATTATTTAGTCAACTGCTCTTAAGAGAGAGACAGCACAGTCGTGCTTCTCCACCATTGTTGCTGAGAGATCCATCTGGTGGGTTCTGACATGTAGTTGGCAGAGCCAGCAAATTACTTGGCAAGTGTTTTTAAATGAGCACATCACACAGCTGATGTGGGTATCTTCACATCTATGCCTGGGAGCACCAAAGACTTGCTACAAATGAGACTGGGGTTGGTTTTGCTCATTTATTGTCTCCAAGTTGACTCAACTTCCCCTCCTTCCCAAGGTGATTTCGCTTTCATCTGTGTTCTGGTTCCTGCTGAGGTAGGGCTGCATCACTAATTCTGCCTCTTGTTCAAGCTCTCACCTTGGCAGTGAATGAATTTACAAAGATGGTGAATTCTTGTTCTCCAGCTTCAGTTCTGATCCTTTGCTCTTCTCTTATCAACCAAATCAAGCTAAATAAGCTCTATCAAAAAAAATATGTGAGATGACAAAGCTGCACTCTGAATAGGGGGTGTGAGGCTTTACAGGAGGCAAAATCTAAAGATGAGAGACAGGGAAAGGTTTACTGGGAAAGTTGGTGAGGTATTTTGGGATTGCTTGGGGCTTAACTCAGTCAATCCATTTGATCATATTTTAGTTTGCTACTGCCCTGCTTCTGTTACCAACCCAAATATCTGAGGCTGTTGTGTTAAATGGGGACAGGTCAAAACTTCGCTGCCAGGATTTTCACACTTCTGATATTTTTTCTAGTCTCTGCATAACTCCCAAAACATTTTTTCATATAATGTGTTCCTGCTGTGCCCATCTGGATGTGGGTGGAGACATTTTAAAAACATCTGCATGTCAGACACATATGTGGGCAACATTTACCCAGTTACTCTGCCTGCTTTGGGGCCCTGCCTCTTCTTGGGTTTTGTTTTTAATTTGTGCAGACCTGCTTTTTTTCTACCAGAATGCAGAATGGGGTGTTACTTGTGCCAGCACCTGAAATGGTTACAGTGATAATTTTCCTAATATGGAGTAATATGTTTGGACAACAAATAAATGCATCACCCAAAAAATCTGGAGCCCTAAGGAGCAGCCTGAGTAGTTCTGTCCTAGACTGTCACAATTAGGTCAAGGATGATGTAAATCCTGCAGTGAACTTTCCATTTAGTGTCAGCAAGTTGTTTGTGTTCCAAAAAAGGCAGACACTACACTGTGCTTTGTAGCATATGGCATAAATTTAGCTGACATCAGAACACATCCCACATGTCAAGAGGAGCGCCATCCCCTTCTGCCATGCTCGTTCTCTTCTGTCACATGTCATCATATGGCGAGTAGGTATCACTCACCACCAAAGCACTCTAATGCTGGATGGAAATATCTGCCAGAGCTTTCATTGAAAACACTTTCTGTAAGCTCTTGGAAGACTCTTGCACCTCTTTTTTTTTCCTGAGCTTTGTTTGTGTTTCAAACTTGAAATTATAGCAGATTATAAATTTTTTCTGAATCTTGGCTCCTTTCATCCTGAGAGTTGCTTTCTCAAACTGCTTGTTTGGTGTACTTTCTCTTTTGGTTCCTGCAGATGCAATTTTTTTACCTGTAAATATGTTCAAGGGCTGCCCAAGATGCACAGGAGATTTGGTGTGCAGACACTTAGAAAGAAAGGTTTCCTTCCCATCCTCTGTTACTGCAGACATGTTTCTAACACGTTAGTGTGAGTAGCTAATTCTTGAATAGCTGTTAAAAAAGCACCTTTTTTTCCCCCAAAATTAATACTTACTCTTGATCTTTTTTTAATATTTAAAAATTAGAAAAAATAGTCTGTGTTGCCTTTTTCTTCTTTTTAGCCTTTGAGTGATTCACAGGAAGAATTATTTTGAGGTAGTTCTGTGTCAAACCAGCTGTTATACTGAACCTGTCATTCTTACCTGGGTACCACTAATTAGCAAATACATAAAGTGCATTTTGGAGCATGAAGGAACCCCTGTGTAGATGCCTGTACTCAGTCTACAAGTTACTGCCCCAAAGCTGACAGGCTGGAGCCTGCCCAGAAAGGCTGGCAGTTACTCAGGGAGATCCAGCACAACTTTCTGGCTCTTAGAGCTACATGTGAAAAACTTCATGTGACTGCACACGTGTGACAGGGGTCATAAAACTGGGAGTGGGGAGCTCCAGCTGCAGCTCAGCTGGGAGATGTTGGTGGCTCTCCAAAGTTCCAATAGAGGATGGGGCTGAGCTGAGTAGGGGCTGCCACATCCCATGTGACCTGTCAGTGTCACCTCCCTGGTCACAGGGGGTTGATTTCTCATCTCTGGAAACTCTTGGCACTGCCCAGATCACGGAGCCACCCTTCAAAGGCTGCACTTGCCCTTGTTTTTATAAATTAATAATAACAGGATGCTCTCAGACACTGCAGGTAATAATGGGATACTCTCCAACACTGAAAAGTTCTTTTGGGATTGCTTGTTTTTATTTTGCAGTTTCCCACTGCTGCTAGAAGCTGATGTTTCTTTTCAGGTCTTATCTTATTCTCTCTTCTACTGTTTCTTATGGAAAATGCTCCCTACAGGGATTTCTTACAGTGGAAGTTTATCCTTTCTTGTCAGATGAGTAGTGAGTTTTCTCTGATCTCCAGTTTTTTATCTATACTTCTTTGGTCATAAGTGATTCTCTCTGACAAGTTTTGTTTTGTTTCAGTGAGCTGAGTGCAAATGTGACTTGACTTTACTTCCCAGCCTAACAAGGACCTAAATCATGTGAGCAGCAATAGCACAAAAACTCATGATTTGGGTGTCATCTTGAAGGAGAGCCTTAGTAACCTTCAAATCCCCCAGTGATAACTTCTCCAAGCAAGGCAGATTTGGTTTAACTCATCCAGAAAAGGAGCAAAGTAATTCGATTTCATATTCTGATTTCTTTTTTTTGAAAGTGTTCTCACAAACAAGAAGCTAACTGGGAGTTTGCATTCTATTCTCTGATTGTGTGTGTGTGTGTTTTTAAATGGAGACCATGTGGGAAAGGATACTTGCTCCTGCTGGGTGGTCCTATAATCTCTCAGCTCCTCTAGCATGTGACAGATCCTGTAGTAAGAGTTAAAGGTTTTGGAAACACTTTGTTTTATTTGATGGAAGTGGATTTACAGAGTTGTGGAACGCTCTTTAGCCTCTTGCCTTCAGATATAAAATGTCAGCAGAAATATGTGGAAAGACTTTTTAGGAGCCCTTTAGTATGCAGTGAATTTTATGCACTGTACTTTTTTATTTTCTGGGGGATTTTTTATTGCTTGACATTCTTTTCCTCTGTATGGATGGCTCGGGAATTTGAACATCATGGAGCGTCTCCTTGTGCCCATCATTCTGGCTTATTTTACACCTCCGTTCTGAGGTTTGCATTCTTACACACTTTGCCTTTACTGCATGATTTCTTACCTGGGAGGAACTGAAAATCCTCAGAGGAAGTTTTCCTCCTCCCTGCCCATCCACCTTGGCAGCTGGGACTGCAGCTTCGTGGGCTGGGAAGTTCGCTGTTGGTCCGAGTACGTGCACGAGGTCCCTGGAGGGTTTTATTCTGTTAATTAGCACATGCTGAAGCCTGTGTCAGCTTGTCTGGGCACTGTCCTGGGCTGGTTTGATTCCAGAGATGTGAGAACCCGTGCCACAATCAGGCCTTTGTTAGCTCAGACATAACTGAAGAGTTGTGAGACAGGACCATGTGAGAAGAAAATTGTGACTCAGACCAAGATAAATCTTCAGTGAGGATAAACTAGGGTTTGAAAGCAGTGCTTGAAAGCTAAGATACCACACTACTTTTAAAAGTAAATTTAAAAAAAAGAAAAAGAAGAAGTAACTTGCTTAATTGGAGGGATGTTCTGGTATCTCTCCCTCTGCTTGTCAGAATCAATTACTTGTGGATGATGAGCATGGGAAAGAGACAGTGGGAGCTTTTTACTTTATGTTCTCTCTGGGGACATATTTTATCTGTGTAGGAATAAAGTGCAAGCTGAAGCTATCACAAAGTGAAGGATGTGAGCAGAGATTGCAAAGCCCATGAATAGATGGGCTTTGAATGACAGCAAGGTTTTACAGCAGGGCAAAGAGATGTGGAAAATATTGACTAAGGGAGAGCAGGGTTTTCACATGACAGCTTCTTTATTCACGTTTTTATTACTGTGAATTCCCAAAGCCGTATTTAGAATTAGTTATTTGTTGTGTGGATACAGTTCAGTCCTGACATCTGCCTGTGCTGGGTTCTGTGCTAAGACAAGTGGAGCAGGGGAAAGTGCAGCAAATAGCTGACAGTGATGCAATGAGAGCTCTCTGCTGTGATAACACATGCAAGTGTGCCATGAAACACAACCTTAATTTCTCTGAGTTTTGGATTTTGTGAGCATCTGTGTTTTTGGAAATAGAAATCCCTTTTCTCTGAACAAAACCCAGAGGATTTTAATTTTCCCTACAGAGTGATTCTAATAAACTGCAATGAAGATTTGTCTTTTTGAGCATGTAAGGGTTTTCACTGTTTTATTCCTTTACTAGTAAATGCTGAAATAAAACATGTCCTTTCTTAGTCAAGTCACAAAGCTTGGAAAAGACATTTTTGTCAGAAGTAATTTGGAGCACACTTTAGAAGTATGTAGATGTTCTTATTCCATTTTTATCTTAGTTGTCATCTCTTGTAAGCCTGAAATAAATAATTTGGTTTATAGTAGTCCAAATACTGCTATCCTGGAGACTGGGCAGTCAAATCACTTCATTGCATATGTTTGGTATAATAGTTTACTTTCACACTATATTTTGTAAATCTTGGCAAATTTTAAAGGCAGTGGAAGGCACTTGCACCTGGAACACAAAGCTTTTGCCACCTTTCAGCAGATCAGTGCTCCAGCCATCACAGGATTCCCTTTCTGAGGTACAGCTCCAGCAGATCCACTGCTGGCCAGTTTTAAATTAAAAACCACTGGACAACATGTAATGAGATAAGTACAGACTGTTCAGCCCTTGAGGGGAAGGATCCCCTGTGCAGTAACTCTATCACATTCTTGTGAGAAGTACCATTATCATCTCCATTTGTGCAGAGTGCAGTTCCTTGCTCAGCAGAAATACAGTACTTCTTTGACATTTTATGCACATTGGGCACTTCCCCATAAGTGATTTGCTGGGTTTTCTGCTTCAGCTGAATTTCACTAAATGCCATCTGTGTGTTTATGTTGAAATTCTACTTTTAGGTTGTTCCTGGAGTACACATTTTATGTATCCTTTGAAATAGCCAGGCCAAAGGAGGCACATGAATAGAAATGTACTCAGAGTAGCCTTCAGCAGGGTTTTCCTGACAGCTGGGGGATTTGCTCAGCAGCTGTAGGAGGATGGTAATTATGTCATATTGAGAGATTGTTGAATTGATTTTCTATTTTCATTTTATTAAACCAAATCACATTAATAAAGGGCATTACTCCCTGACACTGAGCTGCCAGTCCCTCAAGTAAACATAGAATACTGAAAAACAGAAGCTTACCTAATCACTTTAATGGAATCACTGATGACAGTCTGTATCAATGATAAATTTATTAGTCAAAGTAGAAATTTTATTTTCTGGGGGATAATACTGCTGAATATTTAACAAATATTGCTGAATATTTAAATGGCATGTCTGCTAAAGAGCTTAGTCTAAGACACGGTAGATAGAAAAATAATGGCACTAGTGCAGCTTTGGTTTTAATGTTTCATAGAATTTATGTATCTGTCACAAATAAAAAGAGCAGTGATATATTCTTTTCTGGCTGCTTCTATTAGGGGAACTCAGAATATTTGTTTTTTCTGGCTATACCTGGATCTTTGGCTCTAGAGGAACCCAGAAAGGGGAAGGCTCACTTTGGAAGAGAAATATTATTTATAATTATCTACATTGCTATATATGATTTCATGCTTTTGATAGTAATAATGGCACTTAACATTCACATGATGCTTGTTATGCAGAGATGTCTGGTTTTACTCATCTCTGAAATAAATATTTTTATTTTATGAGGTGTAGGTGTATCTTCAACTTATTTATTTGAAGTGTATAATCTTGAATCATTGGCATTTCAGAAACCTTTTTGAATAACTAAAATGTAATATTTTTATAACTGACAATTCACTGCTGTACAATGAGTTCAAAAAAGGGCTGCTGTGCCTATTTTGGGGGTGCCTGCAGCTGGAGATGAGTGGCCAGCTGAGCTGATGCCACAGTTCAGGAGGGCTAAAGCAATGGTCTGACAAGCAAGGGTTAAAATTTTAAAACTTGATTCTGTATCAGACTCTGCACAGGCAATTCTAGTCCATGTTTGTGTTTATATTTATTAAGAGAAATCTCTGAAAGGAGGGAGGGTGTGGGTGGGATTTGTTTTGTTTTTCCCTATGATGCTTTTTTACCATATTGGAATTTTAGTTAAAATTCTTTCACCTTGCAGTCCTGTCCATTTTCTTATCATAATTAATTATAAACGCCTTAACAAAGGAAGCTCCCTGGATTTAACAGATTATTCTTGGGCCTTCATGAATCAAAATTAACATGCTGCATTAATTTCTTTAAGTCCAATTCCTCATCTGAAACACTAATTGCATATGACCTAAAGAAACAGCTTTACATGTGTGATTTTTGGATTCATATTTGCAAAAATTTTGGTAATGTTCCATAGTCACTTTTAACATATCAGCAGTGATTTCATTCTTCTCTTTCATCTATATTGCTGTATTTTATACCCTGACCTTTTGCTCTTCCTTTGCTTTTCTGAACCTACATGAACTCTTCTAAGCATGCTAAAAAGTATTTAACACCCTTCAGGATTCTTTCACAACAGCACTGCCATGCTAAGGTTTGTTGAAGCAGATGAGTGGTTTTGTTCACTCCTTAACCAGATGCTTTGCATCTGAGCTGCTTGTGAGAAAACTGTATTTAATTCTTTTCCATATTTCTTGTTATTTTTTTCCTTTGTAAGTACAATCTTTGTTATTTTTTTCCTTTGTAAGTAAAATCTTCAGGTTCTGTCCAAAAATTGTAATTGGAGACCTGTTTCTGAAAATAATCCTGCCATATCCAAATTCATTGGTACCTCATCATGGATAATTTTATAAATTCACAAAGTGCCCATTTCCTCAACACTATTTTTATATTAAATTTCTACTTTGTGTTTGTTTTGTTACATATTGCTATCTGAAGAGGTCAATTACAATGATACAATATCTGTATCATTTTTTGGGATGATGATACTTGTGATTACAAATTTCTTAAGTTCACAGGGTCTCAATCCTTCCATTACACAGTTTGTGTTATCACTTGTTTCATTTATTCAGCCTATGTTAAAATCACCTAATATTATTTCTGACTATGCCCTAAAAGCCTGCAGATGTTTTCCCAGTCTGCCTATAATATTTATAGTTGATTCCTTTGCTCTGTAAACAGCAAGCAATGTGTGGTGAATTAATCCTACAAAATGCCTTAATTGAGAAAATCATCAGCCTCTTTGGCTGGCTGAAGTGGTGCATGAGTGGAGGAAAGCTGTTGCCATTTATCATTTTTGTGGCCTTGCTGCAGCTTTATTTGCAAATAACCATATTTACTGTCTTCAAAATGTTTCATCAAGCACTTTTTTTTTCTCCCAGTAGTTTTTGGCTGAAATATGGATACCTTAAATTCATAATTCTCACAACGCCATATGTTTTTGAGACCCAGTTTCCCAGGCTGTACCTTACACCTTTCTCTTCTTCTTGTGAGACCTGTGGCAGTTCAGCTCACCTGAGAAATACCCAATCAAGGGTTTACAAACAGATAAAAAAGGCTGGCTCTAGACTCTTGAAATATGTCCTACCCCAGTGTTCACTCATTAAGATTCCTTCTTGAATTAGCTCCAGATTTGAGACTTGTCACTTAAAAACCTCTGGAATTTTTGAGTGCTTCATGTTAAAGAAAATCTGGGATTCTATGCCCACTTCAAGTCAAAATTGTGATTATAATTTGAGTTGTTTTCTAAATTATGTTCCCAGATATCATTACTTGATATTCATATTTGTAACAGTTGATGTAAACATAATCTGGGAAGGAAATCTGCAGAGGTGAATGCATCTAGCTGAACACACCACCTTTGCTGTCAGGGGAGCTGTAAACCTTTTCCCACATCCAAGTCCCTTGCAGTTAGCACTCCTGTTTTATTTCTGTGGCATTTGCGTATTATTAAAAAATAAGCAATAATAGTATATGAAACAGTCCTCTAAAGTGTGCTGCTGTGCTGATTATCTTTTCTTACACTCTGTGTAGGACACAATAATGCCTTGTGTTTGCACAGTTGTGTGATTTCTGTTACACCCAAAGGGAGTTTGTTTTCTCAGGGGCTGTGTGTCAGAGCCCAGTCTGGGTGTTTGTTATTGTCATGTTGGGCCCTAATGGGCTGCTCTGGCTCTGCTTGCTCAGTGCCCTCCTCCCACTAAAGACTTGCAGCATCTGTAGCCTACAAATATGGAAGAGCTAAAACGAAGAAAAATAGCATTTTTCCACAGTGTCACAACGTGCAGATAATTTTTTTCCTTTGGAATGTATTGATGAGTGAATAAACATTTTTTTAATATTTAGAAAAGGAGATTACAGTATGAAATGGAGATGTGTTTGAGATGTCTGTAGAGAGATCACAATTGCAATGATACAACTTCCCTCTGTGTTCTGGTAGAATCTTTGTGTGAATAAGGGCAGGAGAATCAGTGGAAAGCAGTAATTACTTTAAAAGTCTTCCAAAGAGAAATATGGACTCTCTTAACCGCTGGTATGGTCTCCATCACTGCACATCTGTGTGCTTCACAAACTTTAGGAAATTAATTCATGCAACTTCTCTGTCAGCTGGGGATCTGCAGCTAGAGCCCTTCCATGGATTGGAATGGAAAACACAGGAGTGTTCAAAGGTCAAAAAAAAAAGTTTGTTGTGGAGCTGGGAACTGAAAGAGTTGTCAATGCTGAGGCAAATGTGTCGAGCACTTATTATTATATCCCATGAAATTTCATCTGCTTTCTGATTCACAGAGTGAGTGGCCCATTCAGTTTCTGTTTCTTAAATGGTGTTTTCATTCATTTCTTAATGTTAACTGTTTATAAAGTGTGGAGATAGATTTCTTTATAGTCATTTATTCACAAAATTTTTCTTTTTTATATTTTTCTGAATGTCAGTAATGAACCCAGAGCTAATGCTAAAGACAACTTCAAGTGCAAATACTTTAGTCTGTAATCTATGCCTAAATTATAGTACAGTGTTCCCACTTGCCTTCTGTGTGGTAAATAAACACCTGTTCTGAGATGGTCTGAGTTCACATGAGTGTAAATTTGCTTTTTTTTTTTTTATTTGTTGTTGAAACTGAAATGATTTACCGTTAGTGTTAAATGGCTTGTTTCTTTTTAAAATTGATTCCTTGCTGAGCTACATAGGATTAAGATCCCCTTCAGTTGCAGGAATAAAATAATTTCCTGCTGCTAATGTAGATTTCTCTGGTAGATCTGAAGCCCTTAGGAAGGAGATGCCTTCACTGCAGGGCTCTCAAGTGAAGTACTGTAAACTGTCCCAACTAATGCCCTCTGAAGGGAATTCAGGCTGTAGGGAATTGGGAAAATAAGGGAAAGGGGCGGAAGGGGGAGGTGGGGCTGCTTTGTTTTCTTTTCCATGGACATGTGAAACTTTGCGATTGCGTTTCTCCGTGTTTGGCAGTGGCTGTGTGTGATTTGTGTGTCTGTGTGTGTGTGTCAGCTCGGGCTGGGGGAGCCAGCCCTGCCTCTTGCGCGTGGACTCGATCCTGGCCTCTCCAAGGGGATCGTGTGTCACTTCTGGCACGGCACAGACGCAGTGGATCTTGGCAGCTGAGACTGCCCCTTCCAAGCATTTTTATATAGGAAGAGGCGTGTGCTGGCCGCTTTCAGAATTCTAGCACTGCTTTTAACTGTGAGTTTCCACAGGGTTTTCTATCCATTTGTCAGTTTGGATTTTTGTTAAATATGTACGCCCGTGACAAATTAGCTGCCCTTCTCAGGGATATGTGGAGGTAAGAGGCATGTAGGCTGGCTTGAAGCTGGAGACCAGCTTTTGTACAACATTGTTCAGCATTTAGTACTCCCTGAAAAAATCTTCTATGAAATAATGAAGAGTAAGATAGGTGAGGCCAAATACTCATCTTTCATTCATCAGAAAGGTGCTTATAGTCAATTTTGTCTATTCTTTGTCTTTCCATTCTCACTCCCATCTTTCTTGTGGAAAGAAAAACCTGGAAAAATGTTTTCATTATAATTTGGAGGGTTTTCAGTTTGACAGGCTTTTTTAAAAATTGCTTTTTGAATTTTTGGCAGTGTTTAAATTTGGGTGTTTTTATAATAATCGTTGGAAAGTTTTATAGAATGGGTCTTATATTCATGAACCAGAAAAAAATCAAAAGGTGAGAAGTGAATCGTCCAAGTTTTTTGAAAGCTGGTTAGCAAATGTGTATGTAATTGACATTGATGCAAATGGCAAACAGATCTACACAAGTGCCAGTTAAATTCTGAATGGCCAAGACACTAGAAAGTTAGACCTGCCCTCAACTCCCTATCTATGAAGCTGAAAGCTGAGTGCCCTTTAAATTTTTAACTTGGATTATTTAATTGCATTTATCCTTTCTCAGGCATAATTAAACAGGTGATGAAAAGCAAGCTGTAAATAACATAGTTATGCCTTGTGTTGGAAAGAATAATGCTCAATGGTATTCATTCACATAAGTAGTGGGAAACGGGTTCATGTTTTTCCTATGCTTGAGTAGCTTAATCTATCAGTTGTTGTGGTTCATCATTAAAATCAGGGAAATGACAGCATGCTTTTAAAATCCTAAATGGCAAGATATGCTTTGATAGAATGAGGCCAAGTCATAAAATCAAAAGGATAACATAATAAATAAAATTCCAGAAACCTGAGCATGTCTACTACAGCTTTGCCCTCCTCCTGACTGTGGTGTTGATGTTGGCAGGCAGTAGGCTGTGATCGACAACTTGGGAGCAATGCCAAGGAAGACAACTGTGGAATCTGTGCAGGAGATGGCTCAACATGCAGGCTTGTGAGGGGACAAGCTAAGGCACATGTCTCACCAGAAAAAAGTAGGTTGCAAATTGATCCTATGGTAATTTATCCTTGCCTGTGTTTTCTGCTTGTATATTAGCATGCACGTCGCAGTGACCTTTTAACCATATACTTGTTTGCAGTTTTACAAAGCTACTTATTCCAAAGTCTGTGCTAGATTAGTCTATTGAAATTCCGTGTGGGATACCACACATTAGGGTATAGCTAGGAAAGAATTTGAGATATGCAATTTTTTTTTTTTTTATAGAGCTACTCAATTCATTCTATCAGGAATAACCATCAAGATGCACATCTTATTTTAGAGGGTATCCTCATGTTGAAGTACATGTGATGCTGCAGCAATGTTTTTAAATCATGGAAACATAGATGGTTTGATGGAAATAGTGGCCTGTGCTTGAAAGCACCTGGTTTTCAAATTAACTTTTTTGTTTGTGTGTTTTTGTTTGTTTGTTTGTTTTGTGGTGTCTGAAGACACTTGAACTTCAGGGGCAATTTTCTACTTGTGTGGTACAAAAATCACAAAGTGAAAGGGACTAATACTTCCATCTTTTTTGTGTACTTGGCTCAAATTTCACCATTCTTTCTCAAAATATTTAACATCTTACTGGGAGTAACTCTGTAGGTCTCAGTTATATTGAAAATACAAAATATAAAAGAGGAAGGGTATTGGAATTAGACTCTTTACTGGAATCTGAAGAGTCTGGCTCTTTTGATATGCAGGCAAGGTTTTCCTTACAAAGACTCCCCTCTGACACTGGTGCTCTCCACCCTCACAGATGATGCTCTTTGGAATCTCACAGCATATGTCCCATGTGTTTATCATATGAATAGTTGCCTCACATAATTTTTTTCTTTTTCTGAACTCACAGTGTGTATTTGTCACATGGAGATGGGGCCTTTGGGGTTAACAACCTTCCTTCAAAGTCACCAGATAGAAAGGTGCTCTTAAAGTCAGTGCTCAAAGTTCAAATGAAACCAGGTTTTCTTTTTAATGGATGAAGCACCTGCCTCTGACAGCTGCCTATGTTTTAATGCTGTTGTATTTCAGCGTTCAAAATTTCACTTGTGCCCTGATTTTGAAAGAGCTTTCTGTTTTGAATCATGCTAAAATCTTATTGCAGTATATGCATTTATTCCCATGGGTTTTTTAATGCCACTCTTTACAGGGTGCTTGAGTTTGGATGTAACTTGGAGTGGTTTATTTGTTATCTCAATGCTTACTGCTTTGCAGTGTGGAGTCTTGTACTGCCCTGCAGGTGTTGGGTACCATTGTGCAGGTGTATAATGTCTGTAATTCAGCACACATGTATAGAAAAAACAATCTAAATTAAAAAGTGACTGGTTGTGTGGCAGCAATCTTTAAAGTCATAGGATAATTTCCCACACATCAGAGTCTTTTTAACATGTTAGATAGTCTGTCAGTGTCAGCCTTTGCCTTGCTTTGACTAGAGGTCTTTTTTATTGATGGGAGAGTGTCGTTCAGTAATTTATAAATTTTTTTGTCATGAAGAGTGAAAAAATGTCTTGAATACTTACAATGAGCTGAAAAAGAATTTTTCATGGGGGGCCATTTTTTATTCATTTGCCATATCAAAGACTCAGAGCTTCTGGTCAACATAGAGCAAGCACTTGTTAAGCAAATATTTTTGTAGTGTCTCCAAGCTGTGTTTGTTTTGTGTCTATATATAGATAGATACAGATCTATAGGGATGGAGATGCACAAAATAGCTCTTTCCCTTTCTGACGTGAAGGTCAGCTGGAACTGAAGGGAATTGTGTTGTCTATTCCAGTTTTACAGCAACAGAGATTCTCCTGGAAGAGGAGGACTCCTGGGGACACCATAGCAAGTTCTAAGGCAGCCCAAATAAACTTATTGGATTGGTGACTCTGATTGGAGAGTTCATGAAAAATGAAATTAAAAGTTTCTAATTTAATTGCTGCTTAGGATGGAAATACAGTAAAGACAAAATGATAAAGGGATCTGGTTTTGAAACTGTCATTTTATGACAGAAAATATTAATTTCACTTGTGGTATTCTGGCTCAGGTAAGAGCTGACTACAGCTGACATCACATGGTGGAAGGTTTCCCGTTGCCTTGAAGGTTATGAAAAATGCCCATGGCTAATTGTTTCCTCTGTCATAATTCAGTGTCTCTTTAACAGTCCTTTAAAATTAAAGACCAAGCAAGACTATTCTGGGAAAGATGTCAGTTTTGCCAAGTTTTGGGTTTATCTTGCACTGCAGTAGGCTGGATGATATGAGTGAATTACCACTGGCATAAGCAAAACAGTGCACATGCTACTAAATTCAGAACTGGATGTTTTTCTTGGTTATTGTGATGGTGCCAAAATATTTTTTGGGTCAAGTTTTTCAACACTATGCAATGAGTTCCATATAATCATCCTCTGTGTGTGAGTGAAATGTGGAAATAAAGCCATCCTTTCTTTGTGGTAAAGAATCAGTGAAGGGAGGCACATTATCTTCCAAAGAGTCATTTGGAAGCTTTCAGAACTGTGTTGAGAAAATATCGACATATGACAGACGTGTACTGAAGAGGAAGCTTGAGGCTGTGAGCAGGATGTAAATTTTACTGTTCAATGAAGCAAATTAAAGAACTGGAAGGAAAGCAAGAGCCAACAATTTTAGTATAAAAAAGAGACATAAGGGAAAATAAAAATGCTTGGTTATCTTAGCCCTTATTTTAAAACAAAGAAATGTAGGCATTGATAGCAAATGATTTCTCATGAAAGACTGATTTTGTTTTATTATCTTTTCTATATATTTTTATATTAATGTCTTTGATCAGAAAGTTACAAAGCAGTGAAAGGAAGCTTACTGTTTTGCAGATATGAAATGAACAGTTATTTCAAAATTTTATTTTTTTCAGTAACACTTAATTGCCTTTGAAAGACAAAGTAAGTTAAACTCCTGTCACCAAGCCAGATTCTAACATTCTGGTAAAATGATTAAAGGTTTGACTAATGATATATTCAAACAGAAAGTGTAATAAGTTGTAAAATGTACCATCCTACTGGGAAATGAGATATCATGGGCATGAAGTTTCTAGTACTAAATGCATGGAACTCCCATTAACTCTTCTGCACTTTGTGCATGTGGAAAAATTGTAGGATTGGGCTCTCATTTCTCCTTTCTGCACCATTGTTGGCAAGAAATGGTAGGAAAGTATTCTGGTTCTGATACCAACAAAGAAGAAAAGATGCTGGTTCAATGGGGGGTGAAGTTGAAGGCATGGATTTGTCTCAGTCTGGTTTTATTTGATTCCTAAATTGCAGATACTTGCAGGTTTTGCCCTTCTTAATGTTTTGCTAAAGAGCTCCTTGTAAAACCTTTCACTGGCATTTGCTTTGTAACTTTGAATTTCTTTTTGCCATGTGCTTTATTTCCTATGGCACTTGTGTAATATACCATTGGTCACTTCTTCTCACATGATGTCATCATCTCCAAGCAAGCTTAACCAAAAACCTAATTTCACTTTGGTTGTTTATCTAAACAGAGGCCTTTGGCACAGCTCCCTCCTGGTCAACATCAGCCAGCTCAGTTTTGTGACAGCTTCCTGCCTCACGTTTTTTACCTCTTTGAGATCAATATACCTGGAGCTAGCAACCCCAATTGTCAAGGTTGCCTGATACTTCATTCTACATGAAGGATTATTTGCAAAAATTAGATACTTGTGTCAGAAACTTCTCACGCCAGGTGCACTCTGTTTTGGAGAAAATTCAGCCAAAACAACTCAGCATATTCCAAGGACACAGAGGAGAAAAACATATTGTTTCCCACTGTCAAAACATTCTTGAAACCTTTTCTTTAATATGTCTTAACATCCCCCATTGTTGGACTTGATCACAGATCAGGGATTTGAAATTTGGCAGGGAATAATCTTCTGGTCATGGATAAGTCTTTTGCAATATCTGTGAACATCAACACATATTTTACTACAACCTTTACAAAAACCCCCAACCTTTCCCTTCAGTTTCTCTGGAATCTTCTTGGATGTTAACAGCTGAAATTTCTGAAAACTTATCCTTTTAAGTGTTCTCTAGTTTGTTACAAGTCCTGACTGCAAACAGATCTCATGTGTGCAGCCTCCTTGGCATACATTTACGTGTTGCTCTTCCAGAAATAAGCTATTAAAATTTTTCCTTGAGGTTGCTCTTGCTTTCTGCTTTACTGCAGTGTGGAGCAGGTGCCATGAGATGAATTCTGTGATGCCTCCTACCTCCCATTCAGGCATTCAGAAGAGATTTTGTGGAGAGCTTTAGACTTATGATGGGGAGTGATGAGATCACATGAGGAGAAGAAAGATGAGATGAGTTGAACAGAAGAATTTGCTTTTATTTCATGCAGTGAAGGAAAGGCAGATGTGAGAAGGTGGGTGGAGGATGTAGGACTGGCTGTACAGACACACTGATTCAAGGAAAAGAGGAAGAGAAGACTGAGATTAGATAAGGAATCTGGGTGGGTGATGGAGTCAAAAACACTTGGAGAGGAAGGGGAAAAATCAGCCATGTGTAGAGCCAGAGGAGGGAATTTGGACTGGTTTGGCAGGAAAACTGTGGGGAGGGATAGAATGCCAATGCATTCATGTTTCAGTATGGATAAGGAGCATGTTTTTTGAAGCAAATTTCTGCATGGCCCTAACTAACATTAGTATTCATCAGTTCATATCACAGAGTGGTCTTGGAGAGCATAAATTGGAATTTTTTGGATGAGGCTAAACCAGAAGGTGTGTCCCAGAAAAGCACCTGATGTTCTCCAGCAGCTGCAGAGTTTCCAGTCCATGGGATCAGACTAGAATTAGTCCCAACAAGTCACCTGCAATTTTGTAGTGTGGATACTGTGACTTCAGCACCAACTGTTTCAGTCCAGACATCTCATTACTTTGATTGGTTTACTTGGGGCTGTTACAGGTAGTATGAAGCCTCCTTCTGTACTTTCACGGTCCTTTTTGTCTTGAAGAAATTTCTGTGTAAGAACATTGGTTATTTCATTAATTATTTTGCCCTGTATTTCCTTAGTATCCACTCTCTTGAGGGGCTGTTTACTCTGTCTTTTATGTTTTCTCCAGTGCATGTATTTGGCTCTGTTTTCATTAGGCAGGTCAGCACAAAGCCCAGCAGCAGTGCCTTCTGAAATCATGCCTGATGCCAGTGGGTGAGGGAAACCACTGCAATATGATTCCAAATATTTTGAGATTTTTAGTTCCTGTGTTCTGTAGTTATTCCTGGATTATTGTTTGTACTTTGAGAGCACAAAGGTCTTTGATCAGAACCAGGGAACCAGCAAATAAGTTCTGAGCAAATACATAGAAAGAAACACTTTTTATAGACCTGAAATAAACCCTCTGGCCTGCTATAAGAGGAGAGGAGGAAAAATCCCAACTGGCTCATATGAGAAACAGTAAATGGGTCCACCATGGCCCACATGGAAAAATAAATAAAACCTGCTGAATTGGATTCAGTTTAGGAATGTGGCTCCTTTATTTTGATCCTGGGGATTAGCTCCCAGTCTTACCATAGCAGGGAGTCTGATCTTGCTCTCACTGAGATCCAAAATCTAAATCCACATTAACACCATAGAAACAGGATCAAACCTTGCCATCTAAAGTAGAAGAAATCCAGGAGCTTAATCAGCGAGTGCTGTGTGTAGTGTGCACACATTTGCTGAGTCTCTGGGGGAGAGTGGAGGGAGATGATCCACGTGCTGCTGGGAATCCCCATCCTGAAAACAATGTTAGAGTAGAGAGACAATATCTCACCCGTTTCTCACTTTTTAAGGTGAACCTTAATCTGAGCTCACACATTAGAGTCTAGTGTTTCTGTGTGCTCCAGATGATTTTGGGCTAATTTGTTTTCAGCTTTAGACAAAGGTCAGCGAGTAATTTTCAAAGAAATACTGTAGGGAAAAAAAAAAAGATAAAAAATTCTCAGTATGGATTTCAGGGTAGCAATTTCCCAAATGTTTTCCTAAGAGTTCACTGTTTAGCAGTGTGGACCCTACTGATTTAATGGGAAATGTACAGCATAACCATTTTAAATGGGTTTACAGAGCCTTATATTTAAGAATATGAATTATGTTCAGCTGAGAACTGGAGACCTTTGGAAAATACAGTTTTAGAGCCAGACCTGGACAACCAAAACTATTGTTTCAAAGCTGTCCCTAGGAGAAGGAGGAGTCCCTTATGGTCAGTTCTGTCCCATTTCTTCCAAACCCTAAATTCAGAAGTCCAAAAATCTCACATTTATTTTTTCCTACAATTTACTTCATCTCAAAGAAAGACTGCCCTAGGTCATAATTATCTCAGTCAGGTTACAAAAATCTCCTGCTGTCAGACTCCTTGACAGGTCTGTGGGCTGCAGAGCTTCACTGCTGCTGTGGCGGTGAGCTCAGTCATCTCTAATGCAAATAAAACACTTTCTGGTAATATTGTCTCTGCCGCAGAGAAAGACCAAATTTAGCACCCCCGTGAGACTTTTGGACCATATCAGAGAGTGCTTCGGTGAGGGTGGAATGTCTGTAGTACTGCTAAAGGAATGCGAGGCATCCTGGAAAGGGATCTGCAGGGTCTGCCGGGGCGAGCGGAGCAGCCTGTGGGGAGGTGCAGGAAGCACAGAGGCTGACCCTGCTTGTTCTCCAGAGGAGCAGTGCTGCACATGTGTGCACATCTGCAAACCCGGGCTGTGTCCATGGAGCACGGGCTGCCCCTGGTTCCACTTCAGAGCAGCAGCTCATGTGCTCTGAACTGGTCACAATCCGACCTCTATTCGAGGTTCTGTACTGTCACTGGTCGCTGGTATCAGGATGGGATTCAGTTCCTGACCAAGGAAGGACACGTGGGCCCCTCAGACCTGCTTTCTCTCAAATACTGTCGAGCACATGTGAATTCAGTAGTTATTTCCTTACTTTAAAGATATCCACACCCACTACCTCCTGGCTATCTTTAGCAATTCCTCTGATGAAAAACCAAGATGCAAAAAGATATTAAGTGGTTCAGTAGTTAATGTTTTTTCCAGGACTCCTTAGTTGTATTATTGTTTTACTGTAGTATTTTTCACTCTGGTGGAATACACAAGAAAGCACAAGAAAGAAATTAATAAAGCTCATATTTTACTACATCCAAAATAAATTGTTATATTTAAAGGTCCTTCCTAGAAATTGACGATATAAAAACTGTAACATAAGAAGGTGTTTATTTCAGAAAAAATAATTGCAGTATTTGCTTGAAGTATTCTGAACATTTGGCAGGAAATCATACTTATGCTAAGGAGAAGTAAACCAGAAGCTGATAATTTAGCATCTACTATAAAAGGGTCCGGTTTAAAGTGGAAAGAAACATTTTTCAACTATTTTTTAGTTTAAACTAAGTTCAACTATTCTTCCTCTAAATATTTTATGGGTAATTCTGGAGCCAGTGTATCGCTGACCTTCAACACGCATTACTTTCTGAATCTGCAAAAAGGAACTTGCTGTGCACCAGCCACGGAATGTGCAATAGCTCCATCACCAAGCAGGGATTTTGTGCAGGGTGTAGCTGCAGAGCTCACACGTGGCAGGGCCTGCCTTACAGGAGGTGTACACTTGGGCCTTGATGTAAATGGGTGACAGCTCCTTGGATGCCTCTCTCTTCCTTTTGTGGATATCCCTGTGGATACCCTTTCCTGAGAGCACTGCTTTTGTTGATGTGAGGGTCTCCAGTCTGTTGGTTTGACTGGTAACTCAGTTTGCTCAGGCAAATCACAGATTTCCTACGTTTGAAATGAGAAGCAATAACTTTCTGCCTTTATAAAATGCACTGAAGTAAGTGTGTTGCACATTTACGTATGAAGAGGCCTTTCAGGCAGCCAAAAGTTGTTTTGTATTGACATGTCCTGTTGGAGGCTGGTTTGGTTTATAGTTCATTTTAAATTGAGCCTCTTACTGGAAGAAATGATCTTATATGGTAAGTTAGATGCAGACACCACTATAACATGTACCTTATAGCTATTATATATTTTCTCTTAACTGTAATTGGTTAAGGGTTAGTGTTAAGTAGATGATTTATTTCCTGTAAGTCCTGCCACTTATTAAAGTTGTGACCTGCAGCAGGAAATGAGGTGTGGGCAAAATGAGACTGAGCAGCTGCAGATTTTTCTAAGGGGGAAGGACTACTGAGCAGATTCCTTATGTCAATTCAGTGATTAGAAAATAAAACTAGGACAATGGAGTGTAAATATGTTTCTAATACACTACTGACATTTCAGTTGTTGTTGTTAATAGCAAATTATTTTCCATGCGAAAGCAAGATTTACAAGTCCATTTGTAGGTCTTAATAGTTGCATAACATAGCAAACAGACTCAGTACACTGTGCTTAATAAAATAACATATTACTTTTAATAGAAAAATTGTGAAAGCTGTGAAATATTGTCTTAGACCAATTTGATAGTTTTCAGTATAATTATGAGATGTACAAATTCCCTGATGAAAGATAACTTCTAAAACAGTTGTTTAATTTTCCTAGGGGAAGAAACTGTGATTGCTGTACCACATGGGAGTCGCAGTGTGAGAATTACCCTGAAAGGACCAGCACACCTTGGTATGACTGAGCTGTTTTATGTATTTATACATAGGCAGAAGGTAAAAACAGAACCTTGTATCTGAACTCATCCAAACATTGGAAAATATGGGTAAGATCATGACCTTGATTCCTCTTCCCATCTTTAATATCCAGCCTGGAGATAGTCCTAGAGAACACTGGGAAGTCCACTGGCTAAAAGGAAATAGAATACATTTCTACTGGTGATTTCCATTCCTTCCATTTAAACCAGTATAAGGCATCTCAAATACAGTACACTCTTAAACAACATGCAAAAAAACCCAAAATACTCCAGAGGATTATGTGTGGAATCAACAACCCTTGCATAGCTCAGCACCAGATTTCTGTTGAAGCCTCTGACAAGTGATCTAGGTAAATATGAATTAGGATGAACAACTACAGAAGTTCTGTTTCCTTGTAATTCTTTTAGTCATTCCCTACCACCAATGAGAAAGAGTTTGTTATTCTGCAAGACAGTTTTCCAATATTTCCTTCTAAGGCTGGTGACAGTATTTATGTCAATTTCTTTATCCATAGGTCTAGTTTATTGAATAGAGAGTTGATGGTTTCAATGGTAAGTGGTTGCTGCCATATCAAGTAATGAAATAAACTATTCGTTTACTTTTGAAAATTTTTTTATTTGTAGAAGGGGCAGATGTAGTCTGGATCATGGAAATAAGAAGAACTTCAGCTCTGAGATATGTAAACAGAAGTAAAAAATGCATTTTACTTGAAACTTGCTCATCAGTTTATTTGCTTTCAAAAATATATTCTCACATTCTTTCAAAGAAAAAAAATGAAATAAAGCTCCCTCTTCAGAACAGCTCCAGAGTGACAATAACTTCTAGATATACTGCTTATATTAAATAAGTAAAAAGCTGGACTTTTATTGAAATAAATAATATTCCTTTAAAACTGTTGCTGGGGATGTGTGAAGGAGTGATCCTGATCAGTTCAGGTCAGGACTCTTGGACTTTCTTAAGTAGTTCTGCAGAAGGAAGTTGTTGTTTCAGCTTTGTATGAGGAAAAAGTACTAGATTGAGTGGCTCTTTGGGGGATTTCTGGAAAGCTCCTGAGGAATGCAGCAGCCACTCAGTAACCAAGCACAGAGTGCTCCTGGCTTCCTACCCAGGGTGGTTCCGTAAAGAAGCTGTGGCTTGGCATTACCTCTGTTAGCTCTCTCTCTAGCTGGATGAGAATTGTGAAATGTTCCTTTAACCACTTCCACCAGCACATCTGTTTGCAAATCTGAGAGGATGTAGACGTCTTTTTACCTAAAATTAAAATTGCAGAGGTGAAAAACAACTGAGAGCTGTTGTGGGGGGAGAGGTAACAATCACTTCTGGCTTCATAGCCACGTCTCCAAGAGCTGGTGCTCCAGAGGTGCTTCTACACCTTCCCACTGCACGTGTTCGTGGGTGTTTGTCACTTAACAGAAGATGCCAAATGATCCTTTGTCTGAGACTTCATCAACTTCAGTGTGGGTGTGCTGTTATAATTAAAGCCATAATTTTAAAAATAATCACCTATTATTACAGGTTCCATTTGTCAGAGATGTTTTTCGTGGCTTGCAAGGAGTTGAATTTAACAGGTGAAGCAGGGACTACTTATTAAAATTTTATACTGCCTCCTGTTGCCAGTATACATTTGTTCTTCGTGTAGAGTCAGCAGCAATAGCAAAAGCTTGAGGAGCACTATGGAGTGTCTGGCACTTTTCCCTTTATCCTGTGTTCAGTGGTGCTTCATCCTGGGTTTATGATCTGGTCTTGTTCCAGGAAAGCACAGCTGCTGTACTAATCAAAAATGGAAATGTGGTTGGAGATGTAGCACACAACAGATCTGAAACAAACGCTCTGAGCATTGTTTTGCAACCAACAGTTAGTGTTTTCATGAGGACTGAATTTCTTTGTGGCTGGTTAGAATAAGTACTTTTTGTCTCTGGGCACTTTAAGACAGGCAACAGATTCATCAGAGCGCCAAGATTTTACTTCTAATTTTCAACAAATATGGCCCCCTGTACTTCTGCCTGCTTGGGTTTGGTGAAAGATTTGGTGGAAAATAACCAAGTAATTAGCACAAAAATGGGCCTGAATAAAATGTTTCATTGTGTTGGGTTTGTTTTTGATTTGGACTGTATTATGGCTTTTCTAGTAGTTGTTTTAAGAGCATTAGAATCAAAAGAGAGACTGAAAGTTCCCTGAAATTAATCCTCCAGCAGAAGAAACAGGAAAACCAGAAGCTAATATTTTTACAAGTGGCTAATGCTAGATAACTGAGTTCGTGAACTTAGGGAGGTTAAACATTACTGAAAGGAACTGAAATGTTTTTCTTTTTGTCAATTTTTTCTCTGTTCACAGCGATTTGCATCAGGTGACAGCATTTAGCTGTGGGTTTGTGCACTGCTCTGTCTTTGACAGATGCTCAGAGGATCACGGTGCTGCTCATTGCTCGCATTTTGGGAAGAATATTTTGTATTGTGCTACCCACAAATGAATCACAGAAAACAAACAGCTTTAGGGCAGCACCATACTTGCTCTTTGTTGCACTGGGAGCAGGAGCTGTTTTCCTGGGAACTCTTCCATGCATCTGTCTACACAGGGAGGTACCTGCAGTGGGTTTCTTGTGCCACACTTGTGCTCCTCCCTGCCACCAGAAGAATGGGAGGCTTCAGCCTTGGGGCTTCACGAGCTGGGCAAGGCATTTGCCATTTTTGCCAGGGGAGAGGAAGTAACAAAACACAGTTATAGGTCTTTGGCACCAGTGGTTGTCCTGTTAGGCACAGAAATAGGTGAGCACTCAAGAGAATCCCCTGTCCATGTGACCCTTCACATCTGCAGTCTCAAGGAATTGATTTAGGATGGGGAAGCTTACTCCTGTGGTCAAACTTCCCATGTCTTTAGTATAACAGGACTCCACAGAACAAACAAATATTTGCTGAGTTCTTTTCTTAACCTCGCCATGAAACCAGCTGATCAAACCTTTTTTCTCAGTTTCTTCTCTGAAATCAGTAAATGAACAGTCTTTGTGGGAGGAATTGCTCCCTGGTAAGCATCATTCTGTTATGTATGTGTTAAATACACCAAATGCTTGGTGCTGCTCTGTTTTAGAAGCCTGTGATGACAAGCACTAGATACTCCTGAGCAGGAATGTTGTGCATCAGAGGTTATCCATTGTGCTGTGGAACAGCTCCTCATCTCCCTATGTGACACAGGAAAAATCTGAGCAGCTGCTCCGAGCTCCAGTGGTGTGACCTCCAGAGATATAGACCCTAGCTGGACCTTGTAAATAAACATCAGATGTGGTTTGCATCCATCATTCTGATTAGAAAAACATAAAAAAAATATTTTTTGATTAGGAAAATTAGTAAAAAGACTTATCAGAAATGCAGCTGAGGTCACCAAATAAACATTTTCATCATCTTTTTGCAGCAGCTGGGTGCCTTGCCTTGTAATCTTAAATGCTAGTTTCAAAAGGATCCTGTACTCCTGAGGATCTGGCTGAATTTTTTTAGAGTTGGAAGTACTTGAGATATGATTTTATAATTATTTTTAAAAATGCGACAATAACAGGCACCATGCATTATAAATTACTTTTAAGCAGTGTTTGTGATCAAGCAGTAAGTTTGGGATCAAGGTTTGCAGAAGCTTAATCCAAGAATTCTGAGTTCCATATATTTTAAAGGGTTATTTTGTAATGCAATCAAGAATTCCATAAAAGTGACAAACAGAAATATGTAGCAATCATCTAAATACTTATTTTTTCTGGGATTAGTTTATATCTGTTTGTTCCTAATGGAAATGTGTTGGACAGTGGGGCACATTGATTCACAGAGATTTATATTTCTCTTTGACAAAGTACATTTTATTCACCACTAGATTCATACCCTGTGATTAACATAAAGTCATTTCCTAGAAACAAATCCTTCCTGAAATTTCCTTCCAGCCATGTATGTGATCTTTGTTATACCTGTGAGCATAGTGGAACCTAATGCTTAGAAGCTTGGGATAATGGTGGTATGTTTTCAAGGATTTTAATTAATTCTATAATTTCTTTATTCTCTTTGTTGGGGGGAGCTCCAGAATGCATGTTTGTTTAAAAAATTTGAAGGAAGAAAACAGTTAATGATGGCTTGCAGCATTCAGAGTATATTTTCAGTGCAGGTAAAACCAGATGCTTTTAACCTAAATGGTCTCGCCTGGCTTAGGTAACTTTGTTTAAAGTACCAAAAAAGGCAAGGTAGTGGGAGAAAGAGAGTATTTATAGCTCATCAAAAGATTCCTTTTAGCTTTCCCTGAGCTCATCTGAGATTCATGCTTTTCTCATGCAGTGCTCTGGTAGATTGTAACCAGACCAGTGTATTTCAAGTCATGCATCTTGCTGTGCCTCTATGCTGTATTACACAGAGCCCAAAATTCTACCTTCCTTATGAATACTTTCCTTTAGTTTTGTCCACTTGCAGTTCAGTCAGTTTGCTGGAAGTGATTTAATCTTAAAATGCTTCATCTGTCTTGTGGAGGTTGTGGGCTGTTAGTTTAATCTGTTTCCAAGGAGCAGAGAACAATTCAGAAAGGGTTTTCATCACCACCTGTTCTGGGAAGGGGCCATCCCTCCCCCCACCTCCTGGCCCTGCTTTTTCCTCACATGGGAAATGCTCAAAGCTGAGTTAATGATCTTGGTGCAGTGATACAGGTACTGAGGTGAGAGTCAGGTGGGTTTGGCACCATTCAGGCTTCTCTGGAGACTGATTGCTCAGATTGCTTGGCTTTTGAGTTGCGTGGAAGTACGAGGTATTTTTCTCTATATTGATTCTACCAGTTTTGAGGTTTTTTCAGCTTTTCCTGCTCAAGCTATTGCTTATATCAAGCGTTACAGAGAACTTGGTGTAGGAAAACTGTCTCAGAAGTGCTTCTGGTATGAAAGAATAGTGTGTTCAGACAGATGTTCTTGTGTTGACTTGTCTTGCAATTATCTATCAGCCTATAATCTGAAGCAGTTAGTATTCTCACAGATTCCCTGGATGTGTTTTTCCTTAGCACACGTGCAGCTGGTGCTTGCAAGGCAAAGTTGTAAACACTACTTTCTGACTTTCTTGAAAACAAAAACCTGTTTGAGTTTACTAACTGCATGTTTCTTCTTTAGTTATAGAGTCAAAAACACTACAAGGAGAAAAGGGAGAACACAGTTTCAATGCTCCTGGAACATTTGTCATTGAAAATACAACTGTTGAATTTCAGAAGAGTACAGACAGGGAAATCATAAAGATCCAGGGGCCTCTTGGAGCAGATTTCATTATCAAGGTGGGGTGTGTGGATGTACAAATCTACAAAGTTATTGCAAGTACCTGCAACACAGTGGTGGCTGTCCATCAGCTTGTAGCAATACAACAAAGTCCTTTAGCTGGCAAGTAAGAAATCCTAATTACAGTCCAGAGATCATTTACGCTAAGAAAATCCAAACAAATTAAAATGTTACGTGATTAATGTCTTTCCTGTGGTGAAAAGTACCACAGGCTCTTTAATGGTAAAAATGGCCAGGATTTTTGTTTTAAATACTGCTGGGAGAATAACAGTGTGACCCTGGTGCAGTGGATTGAGCTAATCCAATTGCAGACTGCCACCTACTGAACCTGAGCACTGCTTCCAGCAGCACCCTATGATCTCCCTCAGACATTGTTAAGCCAGCCACTGACCACTTCTAATTTGTTTAAATTTCTTTTCTGTCCAGAACACATACCTCTGGCTTGCATCACACATCAAGATATTTATAAGTAGAAACATATCAGTATTTGACTGCCAGAAGAAGACATTCATACAGTTTGCTATTGGAAGTGACAGAAGTTTCAGTATTATCAGACCACCTGGCTTTACCTGCCACATTTTAGAAACAGAGTTTCAGTTGTTTCCCTTTTGCATCTCCAGTATCATGAGCAGCTAGACTTGCCTGACTATGAATCAGTTATAGACTTCTTTCTGCAGCAAATTTTAAAATTTCTGCTAACAAGGAGATAAGTCAAAAGGATACAGCTAAGAACTTTGCTATTTGAGGATAGATAATAAAACAGTCACATTAATGCTTGGAATAATCTGAAAAACAAAGCAACATTTGACTATTGGGAACTTAAATTTAATGGCTACTCTAGACTTTCTAGAGGTTTTATGTCTTTAATCATCTTTCTCTGCACTGCTGTTAAGTATGAACTCTGTTTTGAAATGGCTTGAGCAGTTGTGTACAGTGTTGTAATGGAAATTTCTTCAGACCAGGTACTCTGGATCAAAAGAGAGCGTGGTCCAGTTCTTCTTCTATCAACCCATCAGTCATCAGTGGAGACAAACAGAGTTCTTCCCCTGCACAGTGACGTGTGGAGGAGGTAAGCAATGTCAATTCTTTGGGAGTGATAACAGCTCAAGATTAAAGGAGCTGATTTACAACCTTTGTTCTGCATTTTTGGTGATTAGATGTTTGTGTTTCTCTGCACATGGTAATTTCTCAGTGAAATAAATGACAGAGTAACAGCTAAGCAGGTTGGTTAAACTGGTATCAGCATAGGAGTTTTTACAATTTGTCACTAGAAGGCATGTTTTTTCATAATGGATGTTCATTTGAGTAAGAATATTGACTAAGAAATAAAAATACAATATTCAAAATGGAAAATTACAACTCATAGTGGATATTTGGGGAAAGTAAGCAAAGAACCATGATGAGATTTTAAAATGAGAATACTTAAGAAATGAAGAAGTATTTCTGGCCTTAGTGGTACATATGAGGGAGAGTTTTAGAACGTTTAGTTGAGAAATTAGTTTTACAGAAATCAGAATAAGAAAATAGCATTTAAAGAACATCTGCTATCAGTATTTTTGGCTATCTGATCTTAGACATTTAGTCCTGATGGTGGCTCAAGCAGCACATGTGGTACCATAGCACCTACTCCTGCTTTAAGCACTGCAGCTTAGATGAAGTGCAGCTCTTCTCTGCTCCAGCCCATCCAGCCCAGCCCACTGCTTGTCATGTCTGGTTCTGCAAAAAAAGTGTGAGCTCATGGTAGGAGGAGTGTTTGACACTGCAGATAGCAGTTTCCCTTCAGCTAGCACTTCCCAGGTCACCTGGAAAACAGAGCAGGATGCTGGTGATACCGATGTAGGGATTTTCTGGAGAGTGCAAATATGGTTTAAATAGTTACTTGGGACATGAATAAAGAGAGTGAGAGATGTTTAAAGCACAAGCAGAGTCTGGGGATCTTTTGAAGGACCATCCATTTTGGCACTTGCACCTCCCTGTAATCTGAAATGCAGACAATATATGTGTATGATATGTAGTCCCACAGGAAACTACTGTATCTTATGAGATACTTGGCCTCATGAAGTGTGATTCTTGCTGGAGCTGTGAGGGGCAATGCATATCCTCTGATGATTCCATCACACTGTGTTTATAATGTTCTTCCTTAGCTTGTCTGACAAGGGAAGAAGTATAAAGCATCACAGTTACTTTTGAGGACTGCATGTAAACACTGCATAGCTCAAGGGACATATTTACCTTCAAAGGTGTTGGCTCAAATCCAGCCTTATTCAGACTGCTCTTATGGTTTGCAAATTATAGCTACATGCCAATCTTTTTGAAATCATCCAGAGTGTTCAAAGCCCTACTTTGTGGCTGTTTGCCTATAATGTAAAACTGGCACCTTTATCAGAGGGGCTTGGCAGTCCTCAGGGAGGACAGGAATTGAAGAAGCATGAAAACTGAGCTGCTCAGTCATGACAGTAGTAGTGTTAAGAGCAACATATTACTGAGCATGAAGGGAAGTTGTATTGCAGCTGCCTGGCTTTAACCTGTTATCTTAAAGTGGATTTAGTGTCCAGATTGTCTGTTTGGCATCTGATACTGGCAGTAAAAGAAAAAGTTCCTCACAACAGAGATTTGGAATTAGTGCATTGCCATTCCTCACTTGGATGCTGCTTCTGTCTTTAATTCTGTAATCTCCATGTGTTGGAAGGGGCATCTCAGGAAGCACAGCCAAGCTTGAATGAGCAAGAGTGTTTAAAAATTGTTTCTCTTGTTTGCAAGTGGCATT
Organism: Thryothorus ludovicianus; assembly: GCA_013397245.1. Taxonomy (NCBI): domain Eukaryota; kingdom Metazoa; phylum Chordata; class Aves; order Passeriformes; family Certhiidae; genus Thryothorus; species Thryothorus ludovicianus. Next base: position 767,063 of record VZTB01008014.1, on the reverse strand, counting down.
TTTTCTAGGTCCTTTCAGCATTTACAAGAACTGAAACACAGATGCTGTGAGCCCTGGAACTGCTTAGTTCTTTATGGTTATCACTCTCATACATGATGACACTTTGGATCAGCCAAGAGACACACAACTAAAACCACTGATAGATGATACTTGGCATTTTCAGTAGGCACTGGGACTTGTGCTGTTAGTTTGTTGACTGAGTTTGATTTTAATTCTTGTGGTCTAATACTTTTTTTCTTTGCACATACCAGAACATCCTCCTCCTCTCCTCAGTTTAAGTCCAAGTAAGCTTATTGAATGAGTCTTTTTTTTCTTAGCCAAAAAATAACCTAGTGGTTTATAAAACTCAGTTCCCTTCTTGCAACCAGTCTCGACACATATTTTATTATTTGTTTTTCACCAAGTAGTTATTTCAAGTCTTCTTTGTTGGCTCTTCAACCCGGAATGTTCTTGAACCTATTTCTTGGTTTTCTTCAGTTCCTTAGCAATGTTTTTGGATCTCATCTTCAATTCCTCTGGCTTTCTGTCTCAAGTATTTATTTCTTTTAGCATGAATGACTGTGTAATATAGCTCTCCAACATACTGGTAACCTCTCCTTGGAGGAGGGCAGTTGTAAGTTGTGGAACATCTAGAAACATATGGCTTCATACTTTTGCCTTGTGACAGGTGAGCTGGTGCAGTGCAAGTATTCCTGCATCACAAGGAACTATGTGTGCCTTTGCTTTTAGAATATTAGTAGAATAAAGAGCTGGAAGCTAATCTAGAGTTAAGACAGGTTCATATAATTGCTATGCTGAATTTCCTTAAATGAAGGTCTGGTTGTGCATTTCCTGCTCAGTGTTTCCTTGTTTAAAAGCAAACTAAAAAAGAGTAAGAAAATTAATTCCATGGGGAGATAAGGCTGTTTTACTTTCTCTCCGTTGCAGAAATTAACTTTGCTTCTGCACTAGGTTATCAGCTCAACTCAGCTGAATGTGTGGACATTCGTCTGAAGCGCGTTGTTCCTGACCACTACTGTCATTATCATCCAGAAAACAAGAAACCAAAGCCCAAGCTGAAGGAATGCAACATGGATCCCTGCCCTTCCAGGTCTGTATGGCAAACAAACTTGTGTGTGACACAGGCAGTTACTAAGGAAGGAGGAATTGTATTTGCTTAATTTCAATTCTTTTTATCTTTAAGGCTACTTAATCTTGGTTGGTTATTGCTTGTGTTAAAGGTTGATACCCCTGCCAGTAAATGTGTAACATTTCTTCAGTGTTCCAGAATAGAAGATTTTCCTTATACAGAGATATTGTAAATATCAGTTTGTTCAGGGGCTAATTCTGCTTTGTCTGTTGCTGAGCAGTACAGCACTAGTACAAGAATATTGTGAGGTTGTGTGAGGAAGACAGAGGGTTTGCCTAATTTTGGATTTATTGATGCTGCCGTTCAGAACATCTCAGCAGCCAGACAGAAGCTCCAGTCAGTGCAAGTTTTGCATGTGGTTTAACTTGGTTTATTCTTTTGCCTACCATAAATGTTTGATTCTTCATTGGTATTGTAGTGTTGACAATTTAATAATTAAATCTTGAGTCTATTTGTTTGGGGTTTTTAAAACTAAGCATTTAAAAAAAAAAAAAAATCATTCAAAGTAAATATCCTTGTGGTACAAATGCCACAGGATATTAGTGCCAAATTGTAAAGGCTACAGGGCACATAAATTGTATTGAATTGCACTACAGTATTTCATACTAACTTTTGGATTGTCTGGTGAGGTTTCCTGGCTGTGCTAAAGAATCTTAAAATAACATCACAGTATCAAGTCCCAGAACCTCACATTAATATGCCAGCTGGCTGAGCTAGAGTTATATGCAAGAAAAGGAAACACTCTCAATGGATTTCATTTCCTACAGCTAAACTGTCCATTTCCTTTCATTCCTGTTGAACATGATAGTGACCTCTAACAGTTATGGATGTGCAGACTTTCAAGAGTTTTTCCTGGAGTGATGATCACTGTATGAAGCAGAAAGACTTCAGTAATGCTTGATGGCAACGGGTGCCAAATGTTCCAAAGCTGCAGTGGGAAAATTAGGGGAAAGAAATGGTGTAATTATATTTTACCTTGCAAATTTAGTTTATACAGCCGGGAAAAGGAAAGTACTACTGGATATAATCCCATATTTCCTAGCATTGGAAGGCTTTATGCCTGCTCTCTGCCATGCAGTTCAAATAAACAGCTCTAGAATGGTCCTGAGCAGCATTCAGGATGAATATAGGATGAATCCTGTGATGCATTTATTTCGCTGACACTCACGTCCCTCAGCAGTCTTTGTAACAAATATGTGAATATTTTTTTGTTAATGAAGTAACACAGACCTAAAGGGTCACTGATAATAAATTTCTCTGCTGGAGGCTTGCTCATTTAATATTTTAGGGTGGCATGAAATAGAGAAGCTGTATGGTGAATAGTTCTTTATCCATGCAGAAAAGGTAAGATTATACAAGTCATAAGGTTCTCCATGAGGTTTATGTGTAAGTAAGATTCCTGCATTTCACATTGGGAATTGCTTACTTCACGCATGATCACATAAAAGAATGTACTTGATGTACGGTCCTGGATATGAGAAATAATGATGCAATATTTATTTTCTTTGACAGTGATGGATTTAAAGAAATCATGCCCTATGATCACTTCCAGCCACTTCCTCGGTATGTATAATCAGGATAGCATATGTGTCAGCTTTAGCACATTTCCACTGCAAATACACTATTTTAGTTCTAAGATAATGGAACATATTTTGATTTTTTTTTTCTGCACAGGAGGGTAAGTTTACAACAGTCCTGTAAACATCTCTGAAGCTTGTGATTTATTTTAGTGTGCTCTGGATGATTAGCTTAACAGTCAGAGGTTAATATGCTCTTCTTGAAAATACCAATGTGAAGTTTTTAAAATAAACAGTTGTCCCCCTCAGCCTTCTCTGGCTGTAGTGCTGAGAAGAGCATCATCTTTAAACTGCATATATGAATTCTTGTCTTGAAAGGTTTTTCTTTTGACAACGTATGAGATTTTCTAGAATAGATCTTGCTACATACAGGATTCTGGAAATTCTTTTTCACTTGAGAGGTCTGATCCTTTTTCTCTTTAGATCTGCACTCTATTTATTGACATCAAAGATGATATGTCACTTTCAAGATACCAAGTTGTTGGAATATCTGTTGCCTTAAATTAGGTCATCACCTTAAATTAGGTCATCAGAGAACAGTTTGTTTGTTTTTGGTTTTTTTTAACACCTGAATCAATTACAAGGATTTAAAACTTCTCAGGAGCCCTTAGATGTTTTATAAAGAATGTTAGAATAAAAAGTATTGAGTCACATTTGCTTTTAATGTAAATAATTATAGTTGATGAGTTAGTTGCATATTTATCTGAGTTGAACCTCTGCTTTATTATGTCATGTAATGAATTATGTGTATTTTTCTAAAGAAGTAAAGATATGAAGTAATAAGAATGAAATCATAGACTTGCACAGCTTAGTGGAGCTACTGATTACAGCTGATATAAATGTCATAGTTTATTTCTCTAGCAATTTGTCCTTGTGGATCTGCTGTCCTGTGATGTACTTTGGCTTTCATGCATAGATGGGGATTTTTTTCTTCTACATCTTTATCCTGTGAAGTTCACTAATTATATTCTGTGTCTTTCCATTTCTTCTGCCAATGCCTTTGTACTTCAGATCTTGCCTGGAACTCAGCTTAATGTATTTACAGGAGTATTTCATCTTCTGAACCGCTTAGGGCTTGGAGGCCACTTGGAAGAGAAATGTAATCCCTCTTTCTGTGCTTTACTGTGCTCAGCACGTTTGCATGACACTGTGGTGAGATAGATTATGTCTGTGATAAAGCTGTGGGCAGGTTCTCTTATTTCAAACATGAAGATCTACAGACAGAGGCCCACCTCATTTCAGCACCTCGGTGTGTTCTGTCAGAAAATATCTTGGTCTTCCTGGGTGATGCTTCAGGGTAAGGACTGTAAAATAGCAGGAGGCCAAGCAGGGCTCAGGGTTGGTGCCAGCAGGAAGGAGGGAGGAAATGGGCTGTGTTGTACTGGGAGGGCTCGTAAGGAAACACCACAGAGATGTAGAAACATTTTCTCTTGTAGGAATTGCTGAAAGAAAACAGCAGCTGAAAGCTTGTTCACCTGCACTGGGAGATGACTCTGGTCCAGTGTGGATGCAAGTCTTGCTGCAGTGCAGCAGGATTTGTCTGTGCTGTTGCCTGGAACACATTACCCTTTGCTGGTTCTGCTTTCTTTTCTTTCTTACCTGTTTCTTGCATGCTGACCCAGGATTGTTCTTGCAGAGCAGGCGGAAAACCAAAGCACTGGGTCTGTACTGGAGCAAAGCTGGACAGACTCCTTCCCCTCCAGCAGCAGTCCCACATCACACCTCCTACATAACAACAGGACCATGTGGAGTTTGCCCTGTGGTGTTTACCACTGCTTTCCCATTCACAAGAGGAAGTTGTGGGAAAGTCGTGGTGCACACCACAAGATCTTGAAAGAGTTCTCCTGTGGCTCGAGTTGTAAATGCCCCACTGAAATATTTTTACAGATGGAGAATTCTTTTGAAATAAATAGAAAAATTTCCCAGGATGAAAATTTTCTTTTAAAGCTTTTGGAATGCCTCCATTTCTTTCAGACTTCTTGGACTGTTGAGGATCCCTTGACAGCTGTGGGTTCTGGAAAGTATCTCCTTGACTGCTTGCCCAAGACCCCCCTTTTCCCCAGTAGCCATGGACCTCACTCCATCTTGAAAATGCTTGTGGGAGTGTGGGATCTGGAGTGTGTTTGAAACTGATGAGATAAAGAAAAACATCTATAAAACTTCATGCTATAAACACTTACAAGCCTTATATTACACACAGCACAGTTAGCTTTACATACATAAATCCATGAGCTGCTAATTCATTAAATAGTTAATTACTCTTTAGTTGCTGATTTTTTAAAAGAAAATTAGTTAACACTGGCCATTCATTTAAGTCAAAGAAGAGTGTAATTTGCTCTTCAAGTGTGTTTTGTTATTATGATATGATATCAGTGCCTCAGCATACAGCTTTATTCAGAATGCTTTTGAGTGTATACTCCATGGTTAGTGTCCCATGGCTTGCTCTGTGTTTCATACTCATTCTTCTGTTGAGCTTAAACTTGATTAATATGTTTTGGTAGGCAGCTTAATGAATTGCTTAAAATAGGAAGTGTCCTTGATTTACCTGCTGCATCATAAAAAGTAGATTGTTTAAATTTACCTTTGATTTACAGGCCTTTGCTTCATTGAGTCTGGTAATATGACTTCCTTTATGATAGCCAAGTTGATTACTCTTGATTAATTGATTTTGGTGGGATATTGTAGTACTTGCTGAGCCCATTGTTCAGAACAGATATAATTATTTTCCTGATCCTTTCTGAGCCTCTGCAGTAGTAGAGATAAGGTATAGCTGACAAGACACTGGTGAACCAGGATGTGCTGCAGGACTCAATCATTTCCAAGGGCTTAACTTTGATTCAGGAGGGTGATGGAAAACAAGCAAGAGATAGGAGGTAAAGGGTGAGGAGATATTTTGTGGGGGTCATTGGAACCTACCAAAGACAACTGCTTTGACAGAAGCTTATTATCTCTAAATGTGACAGGAGCTGGACATTATTAAAGTTAGGCTTTTTTGAGAGGTGATTGCTTAAATGTGCATTCATGCTAAGCAGTAAATGAAACTGAGTTTGTAGCCTGAAAAACTCTGTGCCATTCTCAGTTGAGAAGGCGCAACATTTTCCATCTTTATTGTAGTTGGGTCTAAGATTGTGAATAGATGTCCATTCTGAAGGAATTTCAGCAGATTGTTCATTATCTCTCTGTTGGAGGCTACTACCCCAGAGCTCTGCTGATTCACAGGCTTTTCTTAATTCTAAATTTTCCTTAATCTGTGCATTGCCCTGCTGCAGGAGCAATCAGCTGAGTTAGCCAAAGGAGCTGAGATGGATGAGCAGCTGCCTTTTGCTTGAAGCAAGCTGGAAAGTGTGAATACAAGGTCGTTCAATGGCATTTTAATGAGGGTGGAAAACTCTTGCAGAACTGCAGTCATGACCAGCCAAATGGTACCTGCCACAATTTCATTTCATCACAGTCCATATGGATGAAGGCAGTTTGGTATGAAATGACTGGGTTGACCCAAAGTATTAGAAATCCCATAAAAATGCCTTTAGGAAGAGATTTTTAAGGGTAGTTTGACTGATGCGAGCAGTGATGAATCTGTAAGGAGTAACACCCTCAATCAGAGCAGCCAGATTTGTCTCTGTCTTTCAGATTTCATAGACTCTTAAATACAGGGACTTCTTGGTCTCTGACAATGGTAATAACTGTCTGCGTGATCATGTAAATTAATTGTCAAAAATATTCTGTTTAGATGATTTAGACTATTTGAAAGTAAATTCAAAATTTGAAAATAATCCAACTCACTTTATTCACAGTTTCTAATTTATGTATGAGTATAAGAGTTTCAGTTATGTTTTGAAATACACTTATGTTTGCAGTTCTGCTTCTGATTTTGCACATGAATTTAAGCCTTGAATAATTCAAGGTAGGTCTATGAGTCTAATGTATTTGTATGTGGTAAGAATCCAGCAACCAAACTACCAGTGAGCTTTAATTGACCTTGAAGGTTGGACTCAATATTTTGAATTTTTAATAGAGGCTAGTAGAATAAGAGTCTTATGGGGTTTTTTTTTTCTAGGTGGGAACATAACCCATGGACTGCATGTTCAGTTTCCTGTGGAGGTGGTATTCAGAGGAGAAGTTTTGTGTGTGTAGAGGAGACCATTCATGGAGAGATACTGCAAGTGGAGGAATGGAAATGCATGTATGCCCCAAAGCCCAAAGTCATTCAGACCTGCAATCTGTTTGATTGTCCTAAATGGGTGGCCATGGAGTGGTCTCAAGTAAGTTGAGGAGTAATTTGGACCTTCAGTCTTGTTTTCTAAAGAAAACCTCTGGTCTTGTGTTGCCATGTATTTATTAGCACGGGACTATTAGAAAAGTATAGCCCTGAAAGATAATCAATAGTACTGGGAAAAGTTTGATCTAAGCAGTTCTGCGTGATAATCAAAACATTAATGTGTCTGTGTGGAGAAAAATGTACGTGGAATTCCTTGTGCCAGTTGAATTCCTGCTTTGCATGGAGGAGAAGTTAGAGACAGAGGTCAGGCCCCTTTGCAGTCAGGCCATTTATGTCTCAGTTCTTGATAAATGTAGTATTTCACTGGCTGTAATAGTTAAAGGCATGTCTGTCTCAGGGGCTGGCAAGGCTGCAAGGGTGATTTTCCAGCATTCTTACCTTTCATTATAGTAACAATAGCATAAGCCAGCTTCTCCTGACTGTGGTTATCTGATACAGTCAGATAGGTCAGCACTCCTGTGATTCCTTCGTTCATCCAGATGACATCAGTGACACAAGAGTGCAGAAAATGCAGCCTTAACTGAAAATCACCACTGTGAGACAGTGCATTCTCAGTGCACAGCCATTGCTGTTTCAGCCTGTTGCCAATCAGACAAGCTTCACAGAACCCCAAGAAATCACTTGCACTCCCAAAACTCAGGCATTTTTTCCTGCCCCAACTTTTTCCTTACTCACCTGGCGTTGCAGGGACAAGCTGGTAGGTCTCTGTGGGGAAACTTTAGCGAGCACCTCGTAGTTGCTGGTCCCTGGGCAGTGCTGGCTGGCCACAGCAGGGTGAGCTGGCTGTGCTGTGTGTCCTGCAGTGCACCGTGACCTGCGGCCGGGGTCTGCGCTACCGCGTCGTGCTCTGCATCGACCACCGCGGGCAGCACGTCGGGGGCTGCAACCCGCAGCTCAAACTGCACATCAAGGAGGAGTGCATCGTGCCAATTCCGTGTTACAAGCCAAAAGGTAACTGGGATTTTGTCTGGGTCTCTGTTATTGTTTTACATTTTTTGTTGGGAGAATTAAAAGCCCCTGGTAACCTGTTTCAGAAATGCCAGAAGCTGGAATTTACTGGGTTGTTTTTTCAGTTTTGGCAGGAACAAGCACTTTAATTATCGGTGCTAGGAAAAGTGCCCTGCTGATAGTTTCTGCTGATAATGTGGCCAGACTGTCGTGAGGTGAACGTGCCAACTAAATCTATATAGGCTGGTCAAACTGGGAATAGCAGAATTAATGAGCTTAACACAGGGAGAGGAGGTGTTCAATAATTCTTGAAATGGGAATGAAACTCCATAAGTATGACCTGGGATCTTCTTGTTTGCTTTCATTAAATGTGTCTACATTCTCAGCATGACTCAGCAGCTCATTAAGTTCAAACTACTTTCCTTTTTCCTTCTCCATTTCTGCATATTTAAAACAAAGAACAGAACTCAAACAGCGTGATGAAGTTTTATAGTAAATTTTGTTTTGTTATCCTATATATATACAAAAGCATTAGATCAATAAGCAATGTGAAGTTCTGAGGTGACTAATGCTATCATCTACATATTGCCCTGATTTCAGAGAAATTGCTGAATGTTTTGGGTTTTTTTCTCTACCAGAAAAAAGTCCTGTGGAAGCAAAACTGCCATGGTTTAAACAGGCCCATGAAATGGAAGAGACCATAACAGTCTCAGAAGAGCCAACGTAAGTACACTGCCTTTTACAGTGAAGAAACTTTTCCAGTGGGTTTTGCAGATCTCTGGAATGATTGTTGCTGTGCAGTTTGCTTTGACAGTTGGCCCTCCATGGGAGATGAGTCCTGTGGTGAGCTGTTCCTCATTTTTCATTTCAATGACTCTGCTTCTGGAGCTCCTGTTCTGGATGACACAGAGCTACACTATTACAGTGCCCCTGTATCATTCAGGAATTCAAAGGGATCTTGATTTAGCCTAATTAAGCCCTAATCAATGCATATGGAGATGCTTCAGCAGAAATAAATTAAATAACTTTAGTTTTATCCCGGTCATAGCTGTTACCTCAAGAATGCAGTGGTGGTATTAAAACGTAAGAGGTACTTTGTAGGGTTGCCAGGATTTCCTTGGGGGGTGAGACCAATGCATAAAGTGAAAAAAACCTGCTGATCTCTGTGCTTAGCTGCATCTATGGGGGTAAGCTGGGCTATATTACATGTGTATATGTGTGAAATAACATCTGGATTTTGTGAGTCCTCTTAAAAACTGATGAGGTTAAGCCTTGCAAGTCCTGGGGATGAAAGCATAACTTAAATCCAGCTACACTTGTTTCTGACCCTTGTATGTTAGGGCATCCACACAATTCCTTATATCCCCTGTGTACGTTTCATGCACACACACACACATATTTATATGTGAAATATATTCAATATATAGGCATCGAAGTATTTGAATTCCTAAAAAGTATTAACTTTGTATACGATGAGATTTTGAGCAGTGTTTTTTATTTTGCTTTGCTGAATTCTGCACTTTTTTGTAGTAATGCCAGTTTGAAATAATTTAGGTGAGCTTAATGAAGTTGCTTTGGATTTATATTGCTCTGATAGCGGAGTGTACCTACCTTATGCTTATTTTTCTTCTTCCATCAAGCTATTCCTGATTTTTGGCACACAGGCAGCAACAGGTGTGACCATGAGTAATAAAATCTTTACACCTGCAATGACTCACAGAAGAAACCTCTTGCCAAACAGGTGTTTATGCAGTTATGGTGACTGTAGTTTAAACTTTTCACTGCTCTAGCCTCTCAAGTCAAGTGTCAGCCTGCTGTGAGTGGTTATTTCACTCTCCCAATCTGTGGCCCTGAATTCAGGCAGAGTAGTAGCAAAGATATAAAAATAAAGTGTGGTTGTCAAAGGGGAATGATGCAATCAAATGTTCCTTTTGAGTGTCAGGATAACAGAATGAAAGTATATGAGGTCACTTCTAGAGAGGATTCAGCATGAAGCTATAAAGAAAATTATCTCTAGCATTACAGAACCCTGCTGTGGCAACCATGAGCTAATGCAGTTTCTGGGTTTTTAGGATCCTTCAGCATCAATCTGACAGAACAGTCAGGAAGGACTGGCAGGGACACAGCACTGCTGGTTCAGAGGATGTGTAGAATGTCACAGAGCTGAACCAGAAACTTTGTCATGGGCTGCCTTGTGCCTTGTCCTGACAGTGACAGCAATCATTCATCCTTCTTAGCTGTGATCCATCTGTTCCACTGTAGCCTTTTTCTTCTCCACTTACTCTGGATGTTTTTCATCTTTCATTCATGAGCCTCATTCTGTCCTTAGACTTTGCTTCACAATTTCCAGAAGCATCTTCACCTCAGTCTGAAAGTTTTCTCCAGCCACCCCTTGCTGAGGACTCTCCACCCCTGTGTGCTGAGGGGCTGTGCCTGCCCAGGCTGGGCACTCTGGGCTCTCCTGGGACCCAGCTCTAACACTGCAGCCAGACTCTCCATTAGTTCCATTTTACTGTCTTCTGCTGCCAACTCACTCTTTAGTCTAAGGAAGCTGGCAGGTAAGGAGAAATGAGAAATAACTGATGCCTGACTTCATTCCTCTTTGCAGATTGTCTGTTGGTCATGTGGTCAATAATAGTTTGCAACCAGAGAATTTCTCCATCAGTGCTTTAAACCTCATGCCCAAACTGCTCTGGTCCTTTCCAGCTAGAGTCAGGTTTTTGGGTCAGGGATTAATACTTAAAAACAAACTGTGACAATAAATTGTTCATTCTCCCAGAATAAATTATAACAAGATTTCCCTCTGGTTCAGATCTGTTTAACTTTGTTTTCTGTAATTTAGACATGGCACAGTGATAACTCATAGCCCACCTCTGCCTAGCACGAGACTTATGATTTCCTTGGTAAAATGCCATCACTTTTAATTTTAGTTATTCTGTTGTCATCCAAATTTAAACCACAATATGAAGTTTCAACTTCTAGTCCATCCTTTTATGACAACTTTCTCTCTATGCTTTTGTGTGATATTTTAGTTGATAATGAATAAGAGAATAAATGCAGCTGTGTTTTAGAACCCACAAGTGATGGATATGCCAAAAGTAGCTTGTGGAAGATAAATACTTCTGCCTCTGTGGTCTACCACGGCTGGTGTCCTGAATTTACATAGAGGGGGAATGTTCAAAAGCTTCTTTTTTTTTTATTATTAGCAAAATAAAAAATGACTGTCCTTAAAGTGAGGCCAAGAAAAATGTATGTCTGACCTTTTTAGTTTTTAGTTGTGGAATGTGATGACAGTTGATACCAATCATTATTTTAAATGTTCTTCCCTCGAGCCTTCTTAGTTACAGTGGGATTTGCAGAGAAGCTCCAGCAACTCTTTGCATCCTTTTTATTACTCCTAAGTTAAAGAAATAGACACTTCAGCTGCCTTTCTCTGTCATTGCTTAGGGAAAAACTAAAATGATTCCAAAAACTGATATATTTTTTCAGCAATATGAGCTAAAAAGTGATGTGAAATGCAGTGTTTCTCATAAAGGTTCCCTCTTATTGCAATGGAGTCATTTTCCCAGACATGTCCCCACTGTGCCTGTGGTGATAGAGAATTACCCATTTCTCACAGCTCCTTCTCTGAAAATGGGCTGGTGATTTAGACCAACATATTACCCTTGAGGCTGATAAAACCAGCAGTGAGACTGTTCAGAGCAGGCAAGGGTGATGCTGCAGGGAGGGGTAGGGTGCCAGCATCATGGAAGTTCTGCTCAGTAAGAGCCAACATTTCAGATGCTTCTTTAGACTTTTATCCAGGACCCTTGGTGCATTAGGACTGGACTGGAAATATTGCTAGAGCAGTCTTTTTCTTTTTTTATTATATAGGCATTTCCTGTCTTAACTGAAAGCAAGAACTGTGGCCATGAGGAAAATAAAAATTAAGAGACACCATGTTTTCTGAGTCTTTAATAAGCTGCAAAGGGCTGCACTGAGTTCAGTTTTCAGTTTAGATTTGATTTGGTTGAGTTGGACTGCTCTGTCCCAGTTTTGTCATCATTAGTTTAGGTCACTGCTTCATTTCCCAGGTCATCCTACACTTGCTTTTACAGCATATGCCAGGTGAGTGCACATTTCCATTAGTGCTAGACTGATAACACAGCAGCACAGACATGCCCTCCACTGCATCTGTAGTATCTTAATTATTTATACCTGCTCTGATGAATATAGGAGCAATTTAACATTGGGAAGAATGACTGGGTAAAAAAGCTGATTATAAAAAGTTGCACCAGCTCAAATTTGCATTTTTCCTTTTATTTTTTTTTAATAGAAGAGGAATCTCATCTACAAACTTAAAGAGCTCAGAAAATTTTCAGTTACCACTATCCTGTCCATTATAAATTGCTGATGACCTACAAAGCATTGTAGTACAAGTGCTTTGGTGCTCCTTAATCCTGACCTGAGATGACTCTGAGTGTGCCCTTGAAGGCACTGAGTCTCCTTCAGGGAGGTATTGTGTCCAAAGCATTGCCATGCTGTGAATCTGAGGCTCATGGAGTTTGCTTTCATGACCTGTCACAGGGTTTGGTTTTGCATGTTCAAGATGAAGTAAAAATAAAAAAAAAGCCTCATCTGCCTGAACTCAAAATTTAGATCAAAACCAGCTCTCTCAGTGTTCAGTCAGTTCCTTGCTCTGCTTTCATATCAGCAGATTGGCATCTGTTGAAGGTACTTAATGTGACTTGAACATGATCATCCATGGAGGAGTTTTATAGTTTAGGATTTTAATAAGTAAATAGTCACATGACTAGCTAGTTTAAACATGACTATTTTAGCAAATGCCAAGATACAATAAAAAGTATTTTGTATGTTCATTTTTTATCTTGACTTCACTGAAAATATATCAGACACTAATATTCAACATGAAAACGTCAATTGTGCTATCGGCTTGCTATAAGTCAAGGAAAAAATTCTTAGAATTTTCTGAGATTCTCTATAAATCTGTTGATTGCTGAGTGAAATGATTCCTGTGGTTCAAAATTTCCTTTAATTTATGCAGGATTTCAAAAGAATGTTTTTGAAATACATTATTTTTGGAATGTTTAAATGCACTCAACTAGCAGTACACAAAACTAACACTAATTTCTGGTATGCTGCTGTCATGCTTTTACCAAAAGAAGTTATTACTTTCAGACTATAAACTTAGGTATGGTTAGAAGACCAACCAACTATTTTCAACTATAAATGTCCATCAATTTTATTTTTCCAATTAGGTGCATAAGTATAAATGGACCTAATTTTTTTTTTTTTTTACACAGAAGAAGAAAGTAATCATTCTGTTGAGCCTATGCACACTGGCCTTGGTCCAATAAAGCACTTAAGCACAAAGTTTCCCTCTGAACATACTGTCATCCTATTGACTTCAAAGCACAGCTAATATGCTTAAGTTAGGCTCATGCTTAAGCATTTCATTGGATGAGGGTGATTTTGCCACCCTAGGTAGTTTGCATGGCTGTCTTTGGAAAGATTGTGAGATGTGATGTTCCAGGATTAAGTTGATTCTATCTGGGGTAAGAGAAAGCCTTCCTTTGCAGTTTTTCCCACACGTTAGGCATTAGAATTTCTCCCAAAAGCATCTGGACATTGACCCCCACCAGCTGTGCCATCAGACTCAGTGGGCTGTTAGGTTGTTCCTAACCTGGCATTTGCACAGATTTGATCACTGTAGGACACAGCCATCCAGTGTTTTGATAGTATCCTTCCAATAGAAATCAATCTGTGCATCTTGGAAGGTGCTCAGGCTTCTGAAGGGATGAGCATTGGGAGTTCTCAGTGTCAGGAGGAGCTGGGGGTAGTGTGCCTTTTCCTGAACTCTGGTGAAGACCAGTGAGCTCTAACAAAAATTCTGAGACAGTTCAAGGAAACTTTGATGAGCTTAAATATATTTATCTTTGTAGCAGAGCTGTATACTATTTCATTAACATCTCCTTAAATAATTAACTTCTGTTGGAAATGGGAATAGTCTTTTCCACAGGAAAAAGTCTCTTTTGGGGTGACTGTCCCAAGGTCTAACTTAGAGTATCCTTATAGGTTATCCAGCCATCTGTTCTTTTTTCTATTTGATCCTTCCTCTGTGTATATTGGCAAGAAAATATTGGCAAGATCATAAACTGTGCACAGAATCAAACCACACTGTTGACATTTTTCTGTGCTTACTGTGTATGCAGAGTGTAAATACTGATTTTTGTTTTACACAACTGTTCTTATGTTTGTAAGGGCAGCTTTCCTGCAGTAAGGGAAAGATAATTCTTTATCCGAGGTAAGGGCCAAATCTTTGAATCTTAATTTGGATCTTTCTTTCCAAATACTTTTTAGTATTGGTCAAATTATCCTCCTGTATCTCCTGTTGGTGTTTTGGTCATCAGCTACATTTGGACACATAATAAAGAGCTACTGCAGCCTTTTCATGGGCAAAAAGTTCTAGGAAATTCTGCATTTGATTTCTTTTAAAGTACACCCCTGAGCCACCCAGGATGACTTCATTAATGAAATTTTACCCCTTGGCTCTAGAGCCATTTTGAAAATTACTATCAGATATCAATATGATCCTCAAAAGCAGAGAATATTATAACAAATTCATGGCCTGTAAAACAAGATTTTACTGTAGTTCATCAGGAACATAAATGCTTTCTAATAAAGATGATGGACTGTAGACTGGTCAGACCTCTTTATTGAAGATGAGAGGCTGCTTGCAAGATTGAATATGAAGAGAAGCCTGCAGTGATGTTCACGGATATGGCTCCATTTGAAAAGTGCTTCTCTTCTCCCTGGTTGCTGATTATTATTATGACATAAGGTGAGGACCTCTCAGATTTAAGCAGACTGCCAATACACTTTTGGCATATGTCCAAGTCTGTGTACCTGGGGAGCTATTTTATTTTGTATAGATACATCTTTGTGGAGTTTCTCCTTTTCCCTACCCCCTGAAGGAGACTGAGAAAAGATTTTTTTGTTTTCCTTTTTTCCTCAGAAAAGGATACAACTTTTCCTGTTCCTCATGATTCTTTCTCCTTTTGTGTGCATTTTGGTAAATGGTCTGGGATGTGAGAGTCAAGTGAGAGACTAAGACAGCTGATGATGCATTCTGTTTAAGCGTCAGTATTATGTATTGTCTGCTCTGTGTATCAACACCCATTTATGTGTGCTGGCTGTGTTTTAGCTGTGCACACACAGACACAATTACATGGAGTAAATGACAGTGCTGTGGTGATCTGCAGGTTCATTCCTGAGCCCTGGTCCCCATGCAGTGCCACGTGTGGCAGTGGTGTCCAGGTACGAGAGGTGAAGTGCCGCATTCTCCTGGCGTTCACTCAGACCGAGGTGGAGCTGCCCGAGGAGGAATGTGAAGATGTGAAGCCACCAACAGAACGAGTCTGTCACCAGGTGTCCTGTGACAGTGATCCTGTCCCCTACACGCCAGAATTGCCTCGTGCTGAAGATGGCAGTGTGATTTACGACTGGGAATACATTGGGTTCACTCCATGTTCAGCCACGTGTCTTGGAGGTACCTTTTATTTTTTCTTAATTTATGCTGAGTTGTAGGAATTTGGCATTGTTCGGCGTTGTTGCATCTCCTGTTAGTGTTACCCTAAAGTAACTATGTTGCTCTGTAGGAAAACCTGCAGCTACAAGCTTTAACATATTTTTGGTTATCAGCAGAGTATTTCAAACTACCTCCTTTCCTTCAGCAAACACTTACTGGGTTAAGTAAGGTGCAGGATGTTGATACAGCCACTTGCTTTAGTCTTGCAGGAGTGTCAGCTGCCCTCTGTGGTATGCTTGATGCATCAGTGGTGGAAATGTTTAGATGACCTACCTTTTCCTAAGAACCAAAAGTGTATGGTTTCAGAGTAAAAATTCCCATGTTTATTCCTTTTCTTCCAAAATGCTGCCATTTTCTGCAGAACAGTAGAATACAGAGTTGTAATTAGGGAGAATTCCAGCCTGGCCGGCGTGAAGATCAAACAGGAGCTGGTTTGGGTCTGGTGCACTGTGTCACTGCACAGGAACTCTGTGCCATACATCTGTCTGCAAGTAGTTAGGCACATTCCTTCTTGGATGTAATCGAATCTCCCTGTCGTCGTAAGTACATGTTACCAGACAAGGCTGCTGGGGTTGCTACTACTTACTGCACTTTGGGACTGAACACAAGTGAGTTATGAAGTGTTAAGTGGAGGCAGTGGAACTGGGAACACACCTATGTATGACAGGACTGCTGACATCAGTGGGAAGTGAAGACAGTTGTACCCATAGAAGAAATAAAAAATGTGGAAAAAGGGGAAACAGAAACAATTGGAAGTGGGGAGCAAGATAGAGCTCACAGACAGCAGCCTCCTTTGTGCTATTCACCAGCTCAGAGCTGGAAGACAGAAGCTGGGAGGGATGGCCCAGAATGGGATCAGCAGGATGGTAAGTGGCTGAGAGTGCCTTCTTTATCATTTAACACTGCTGTTTACTGAGAGGGTTGATCCATAGGAATAACAGCACCTGTGATCACAAAAGCTGGACCATCCCATTCCCTGCACTACCTGCAGTGGGCATCATGACGGGCTAGGGAGGAGAGATTGTGGTCCAAGTATGTTTGCATAAACATGAGATGGTAGTGACAGCTGTGTCTGTTTCATATTTTAACAGGAGAAATGTTTTTAGAAATAAGGAAATAGTACTGCAAAACGGAAGTAAACCATTCATTGATTCTAAATTTGTAGTTCTGGTATCTCAACTATTTTTTGAAACATACAACCATTTTCTTGCCATCCTAAATCCACTTTACTGTTTTTTAGCCAATGTCTTTGCCAGAGGTGTTCTAAAACTCCAAGGTTTTTGAATTTTGAGGATATCGTCAGATATGTAGGCTGAAATAATCTCTAGTCTTTGCCTGCTCTTGCAAGCATGCATATTTGCATTCTGCATCTTCAAGAGTGAGTTTGTCATCACAAAAGCATCCCCAAAAAAACTAGCACTTGGTATGCAGGCTGATGGCAGCTCAAGGAGCCTGCCCTGAACACAGCAGTTTCATTGGAAGGAACTCTCAAATGACTGATGAGCTGAATCTTGTGTTCGGCTTAATTTTGTTCCTGAGGGAGCTGAGTATGAATTCTGTTGTTAGCTTCTGACCCTTTCATGAATTTGTGAGGTTCCCTGACCCAGAATTGTCCTATAGGTGTTCTTAGTAGTCTAACACTTTGTTTGCTATGCAGTAGGAATGACTCACTTTGAGAAGTTCGAAAGACAATATCTGTTTGTGTTTTTAAGACTTCTGTGGTATCACTGGTACTGTGTCTAGACATTTTCCTTACATGATGCTCCTGGGAAATGTGGGAAGTTGTCAGGGTATTTTATCAATGAGCAGCTTCACAAGCCCCCACGTTGCTGTGCTGGTTAGGTGATTTTTCCTTTCTATCAGCTCTGGTCTTCTGGCTGCCTTGGCAAAGGCTTTCAAACAGACCAAAAATTACCTGCCGATAAATAGTTTTAAGGGAACCAGACATCTCTTCTGTTTCCAACTCACTGCAATGTACTAGCTAATGATCTCACTGTCTACTATTTTTCCATTGTGTAGTTCAAAGGAGCTGATCCATTTCTGCTAAGTTTTATGTTCAAATCTCATTTCAATTAGATGAACTCTTTCGTTATAAGAAATAAATGTTGTCTGAGTTTGGAATAACCCAGTGTAATGTAAATTATATGAGGTATTTTTTCTCTAGTATGTATGCATCTAGCAGTGGCTATTAAAACAAATTCCTGTGGATTTCTGTATCCTCGGAACTCCCTGCCCCTGTTCCTTAGTGCTTAACTCTTTCTGAATGAGGGAAAATTCTGCAGGGTCTAAGTAGGCTGGAAGCTTTTATGGCCACTATTTGAGCAAAGTCCGAATCTCTCTTTCAGAGCTTGTCACTTGCACCTTTTTTTTAATCCTCACACAGACTAGACTTGTAATTCAGTCTCCTCTGGTCCCTCTGCGAGGCAGATGAAAAAATGCAGATGGAAACATTGGGTTTTTTGGGTATTAAACTTAGAGAAGTGATTTGCAAGGCGTTATCAGACATCATCTTTCCAGTTCTAGAGCTACAGCCACCCCAGTCTTGGGTCACTCTTTTGCTTTCTGTACCGAAGCTCTGTGGCTTCTCACACAGCACGGGAAGAGCCAAACGAGTTGAGGTTTTGAGAGCAGCTGAGTTGTTTTATGCCTCTTAGCATAATTAATGCTTCCTTCATCAGTCTTTCCATGAGTGTAAATAAAAGTTGTCGAGGCCTGTTAGTCTTAGGCAGACACCACCTTTAATACCCAAAGGAAACTCTGTAACCAGTCTGAAATCTAAAGATCTGGGTTTTTATTCTGTGCCTGAAGAAATCCCAAACTGAAAATAAGCCCACTTGTGTGACTGAGAGTCTCAACATTTGCTTTCATTTTCCCCTAATGTTTTTTTTTTTGTTTCTTTGTTTTTGTTTTTGTTTTCTTTTAAATCTGAAGAACTTTGGCCGTTATATAAGAGTCTCAGATGTAAGTTTAATTTACATAATATCATCAATAGAGAATTAATACTCATTATGAGAATAGAGAATATGCCTGAAGAGAAATGTTTTTGTTGTAATCTATAGCGTTTCATTAGTGTTGTCAATCATTTAACTACTCAATAATATTTTAAAGGGATGGTTTTTTAAAAAAAATCACTGAACATTTTCTTGTTTAAATATAACTTTAGTTGCAAGAAGCAGGTTTTGGTGGTTAAATGTAACTATTATTATTTCATTATTATTACTCCACATGCTTCAAAAATGAATTTTTGGGTCACCTAAAGTCATTACATTGGCCTAAAAACAATGTGATTAGGCAATAAATAATATATGCACTTCCTGTTATTTCCCTTATAGCCTCTGAGGCTTTGGTAACTTCAGAGTGCAGTCAAGTTGTGTTTTCAGGCTTTTGTTTGGACCATAAGGGCTAAAAGTTTACCATTTTATTTACGAGAAACCTGAGATTCTTAGAATATTAATGGATTCTAGCCAAATTTAAGGGCTCTAAGAAAGACAATGACCATTCAGACACTCACATAGAAAGCTGAGAGAATTTGCTCTCAGCTTGTGTTGGAGTCTGGTCACTCATATAATTTGTTTCATTAGCTGCAAATGTTGTTTACTCTCTTACAGAAGTATAAAATAGATGCACAGAGAGGCTCAAGAATATGTAGAATTTGTAATTTCTTCTGAATTATTTTCAGCTTATAGTGCATATTTTTAAGAAACCACCAAACTGAGACTATCTGATGTAAATAAATGCCCTTTCTTTTCCAGGTATAGAGATCCACCTTCTTGCTTGTTTGCACAGCAACTTTCCACTCCATTTTCTTTGTATTTTAAAAATGCAGGAACAGAAATTCTGGGCTTAACTCAAGCATTTTGATCTTTTAACACAGCTTCAAGCACTGTGTATTTCAACGCACAGAAAAGATTGTAAAAGAATGTAAATGTATGTGGTTTGAATGCTGGGTTAAAATAGAAAATATTCTATTTCACTGAATAGTAGGGTAATTACTACAATAGTGCATCAGATTACTGTAAAAATACTTAGTGCTCCCTGCTGCATACATAATGTTTTAGTTAAATTATCTACTATGTTTATATTATAAGCCAAGAAAATCATACATATAAAACTTTGCTTGTTTGAATAATAGATTTTTCCATTTTCCAATTGACATAGAATAAGTTTACCAGCAACTGAAGTTCTCATCTAATGAAAAATTATATTTTGGGGTGAGAAATCTGATTAATTGTGAAGACATTTTGACAGTTAAGTTCAAGCAAATTTAACATAATTTAAGTTAGTTATTGAATAGAGTTCTTGAACTGAGAACGAAGGAACAGGAAGGGACTTTGTGGTAGGTTTGTAACAGCTCTTTAGTATCCATTTTGTACTTACAGCATCAAAACAGGGTGCAAGTTTTCTTTCACTGAGGCCCCTGTGGGGAAAAATGGCTAATGCAGTTTGTGCTCTGTACTTCAGTCAAATGAAAAACATTCCACATATCAACATTTTCTTCTCTTAATGTGATTAAAGCTCCACAGGTCCTGCTGCAAGGCAGGAATGGCTTAATGAACTCCAGGTGGCAATTTGTAGTCAGACCCCATCACCTGGTATGATGTGCCTTTTGTTCATTTGGCTGCCCAGTTTAGCTCATACAACACCAAGATAAAAAGTTCCCATGACATTATTGCCAATTTAGATGGTCTGAGGGGAATTCAGTTTCATTCCCCTCCTTTGTGTGAGATATTAAGATGATTCTATGTGTTGCAACCTGTTCCAGCAGAAGCATCACCCTGGAGCAAGGTTTTCTCACAACAACACAGAGAGGTCAGTGACACTAAATCTTGGTAGCACAAGGTAGATTATGACCTAAAATATAGATTATATGGATGCTTGGCATGGACTTGATTACTTGTCTGGTAAGGCAAACCCATTTCTGTCAGAATCCATCTCAAAATGCTTCTTTTTGTCCTGTAAACAGTCAAATATACATTTCCTATGTAAGAGGAAAGGGAAGGTGTTAAACACTTGAGGATTGACTGGAAAGAAAGCTTTTGATTCCTCTACTTCTATAACAAAAACTAATGTTTATTGTTGTCATCTTTGGGCATTTTCATGTCTGTATTGGTCATGATATTTGTTGTTAAATATTTATTCTCAGCCTGACTAATAAAAAGTTTTTCCACAATGCACGTGTTCTACGTTAATGGAATTATCAATACTTTGATACAAGAGAACTGAATAGGTTGTCAATCATATTTAATGTCAGGTCTTTTGTTCTATAAAAATTCATCACTTTGTAGATGTAGTCAAAACATTTATATAACAAGGTCTTTCTGAACTGCAAATGAGTCGCAGAGGGGATCTCGAGGTGTAGCAGAGAGCCTGAAAGAAATCAGAATCTGTGTTATTCTGAAAATCACTACTGGCTTACCCCTGCTGAGGTGTCTGAAATATTTGGGCTGGCTCAAGTCGGGCTGTGGCCTGGGCTAGCTGATACACTGGACTGAATCAAAATTGTTTATAGGTGGAGGGTACACCTTTGGTTTATGAAAAAAATGGCAATGCTTGTGTACAGGAGAGAAATATTGGCCTGGGAGTGGAACTTTCTGTGTTGGGTATTCCAGCCCTCTGGAATCAGAATGGCTGGTGGTCAGCAGTGTTCTTACAAAATCACTGACGATAAGTGAAAGATAAGAAGGAAGGGAATTTAAATTATATGAAACTGTAACTCTTCAAGAGCCATTTTTACTTGGAAACAATAAAGGTATTTTATGATTTCTTCTCTTTTGTTCTATTGGATTTGGATCATTAGCATTGCTTGTTTAGAACATCCCAGATACACAGAATCCCCCAGGCACATCACAACCATCTCATATTTTATGTGCATGTGAGTGAGCTTTGAAATTGAGCAAAGCTTTCATACTAAAAAATATGATCTATAAAATTGGATAATTGCATAAGTTTAAAATAGAAGTAGTTCACAGAATGTGTATTCACTAAGCTGTCTTGTTCTAAAGGAAACTTACATTACGTTTCATTTTGCTCATAGAAATTTGAGCATTAGTAATCTTCCATGCTTAAGTAATAAGATACAGGTAGCAAGAGCTGCAGATCAGAAGGTGCCAAGAATGGTAAAGAGGGAGGAAAGCTCTAGGCTGAGTCAGATTTGCTGTCTTCAGCAAAACCATTGCATCTCTTGGCCACTGAGAATGGCTGACTAAACAGAGAACGTTTTTCCTGACTGTAGCTTTGCAAGTTTTCTGCATTTTAATAACAATTTTTGCAGATCTTTAGGTCTTTATTAAAGACAAGGTAAGTGAGAAGGAATCACTTTCACCTGTCTTTTGGCAGTGGAAGTAGTAATTGGTTTAGGATCAGAACCAGCAGATGCAGCCTCTGGTAGTAGCTTGACAGAAAAACCTGGTTTTTGTTGGTTTTCAGAGTGGTAGAATGTCAAATCAAGACTTTTAAATATCACAGAAGTAGAGTTAAGATATAATTCACCAATATCTTCTGACTATTAAATATGTAAACTGTCTCTGCATTCCTTTTTGCTTGAGATGTAACTTTTAAGCCTGCTTTGTAATTCAGTGCTTTTTTACTGAGCATTATTCAAGAGCAAGCTTTACAGAAATCTCTTCCATCTCCACTGTTTCACGGGTGTTTTCCTTTTGAATTCAGGCACTCAGGAAGCCATTGCCATGTGTCTGCACGTAGACACAAAACAAGGTGTCAATGAAACCCTGTGTGACAATTCCAAGAGGCCACCCCCCATGACTCGGACCTGCAACACGAAGCTCTGCCCCCCCAGGTACCCTGTAATAATGGAATCATGTGGTGGCAAAACAAGGGTTAATGGGACTGAAATAAACATTGGCTTTCTCAGAAAGGGTTCAGATTGCAGGACTGTGGTCATGCTTTTGGGATGGAATTTCACTACTTCTGTTTTCAACAAGGTTTTTGGATTGGAGTGTTTTTTTGGTCTTGTTCACTCCTTTTCCACTCTTCATATCTCACTGATGAAATAGGGGACATTTTCTGAAATAAATCTCTTTCATGTTGAATATCTGCCAGAGTTAGAAAAAGCGCCTTAACTCTCCTAGTGGTAGAAGGAACACTTCAAGCACTTTTCACAAAAAACCCTGAGGTTATTTTTTTATCTTTATTGAATGAAAAAAAATGAGAAATTATGATTTAAAAACACCTCAATTTAATATTTCTTTAGTAGCCCCATGTAGCTTTCATGTTTATTTGAAGGTTCTGGGGAAAGAACAAACCAAATCTAAATTCAAGAAAACCACTAAGTCATTTGATCGCTTGAAAGGGCTGTATATGAAATTTTGATGTGTGCTGACTTATTTGCCCCTTTCTGATCTCTTACATCCCAGATCCTTTGCAAATTGTTTCTATGTGTTTGCAGAAACCTGCTCTTGCTAAATATAGGGAAGAAGTTAACAGGAACAGAATGTTTTATAGAAAATGTATACACATTTAAAGGAAGTTTTGTAAATATAAGAAAAGTCTATTTACATATTTACATTTATCAATGTAAACATCAGCAGGTTGCCAACAGGCTGTTTTTAAGAGGAGCACTCTAAAGGTAAATACTGGAGTTAAATTTCTCTGAAAATGACAGTTTATTACATTATTGTTAATAAATTCTGCATTTGCTCGTTACCTGCAAGTTTCCAAATCCAATTTACACTTTTGTGCTCCAGCCAAACCAAAGGGGTGTTTCAGCCATCGATCAATAAGAGTGCCTGCAGCTGTGCTTTCTGCTAGGCTGTGTTTGGACAAGGCTGCTGCTAAAGGTGAGCTTCTGGCTGTGTTTTGGGACAGGTGGCAGAGCGGCCCCTGGAGCCGCTGCTCGGCGACCTGCGGGGTGGGGATCCAGACCAGGGACGTGTCCTGCCAGCAGCCAGGGCCGTCTGCTCCTGCTGCCCACGAGTGCAAAGACCCAAAGCCTCACTCTCTACAAGCCTGTAACCAGATTGATTGTCCCCCTGCTTGGCACGCTGAGGAATGGCAACAGGTATGGCCGGATCACAGGAAGAGTTTAAATGTGTTCCTCTGGCCAGGGGCTTGGAACTCTCCAGCATGGAAGGCAGCTCCCAGCCTTCTGTGTGTGTTTCCACTTCCATCATTAGAACAAAGTAACCCAAAAGCACTGCCTTAGACTCCTGTGCCAAGGGGTAGTTGCACGATGAGGTGGAAGTCCTTGTTAGGATTTCAGAAGGCTGGGTACCTGTTATTCCATACATCATCTCTCTCCCTAAGCTCTCTAAACACAATAACCTTCTTTTCTTTTTATTTAATGTATTAACTGGTGAGGGACATAGATTTATGCATAAGATGCATGTTTTTCTCTAAGATTTCCACTACTTCTATGCATTCAGGTGCTATGTTTGACATTTGAACTCTAGTTCTCCTCATCTCTAATATATTAAATATTTTAACAGGTGAATTTTCCGTGCTGCTTGATTTTTATCTTGAAAGTAGATGTCATTTTTCAAGAGAACAGGTGTCCATGCAGGTGAAATGCTGCATTTAATTCTTCTCCTCCTCAGTGTTCACAGAGCTGTGGAGGAGGGATTCAGACCCGCAGAGTGTCCTGTAAGCAGCTGCTGACGGATGGAAGTTTCCTGAAACACCCTGATGACACCTGCCAGGAACCCAAATTGCCAACCAGTAAAGCATGTGCAAGAGTTGATTGTCCTCCTCAGCTGGTCTTTGGAGAATGGTCCAAGGTGAGCAAACCTCAATAAGGGTGAACCAAACCCCTCCATTGCAATGAAAGCTTTAAAGATTTCTGCCTGGGTAAATGAGCTGCTTGGAGCTGCCAGGGCAGCTGAAGCTGTCACAAGGCCTGTACTGAACTGAACTGTGCATGCCTGTCTGCAGGCAGCCTGATCACAGCCCCCTTCCTGGGCAGTGCTGCATGCTTTCCTCCAGACGTGTTTAGCTATCAATAATTTCATGGTAGAGCTCCAAACAACAAATTTTTGCATTATTCTGGAATATATCCTCCTCCTTTCTTGTTTAATGGAAGCTTGCTACCACTCGTCATTCAAAATGATTTAGAAAATTGAATTTAGAAACTGCAGTTACAGTTTGATGCAGTACAGCCTAAGAGGGTTGAGAGACTTGCTAGAGAGTGTTTAGAACCTGCTGAGTTGTTTCTCTCAGGTACCAGCTCTCATTGCTCTGTTTTACCCCTGTCTGGGCATAAAGACTGTCGTGTTATTTTAATTCGTTACTTGCTTGCTGGAAAAACTGTCAGTCACATTCTTATTGCCTGGAAAAGTGGAGAGAGTTGAATAACCAATATCAGAGTCTAACAAGTAGACAACACAAGGATTCCTATGAAGTAGAGTGTGTGTACTCTCTCAGAACTAAAGAATTAAAAAAAAACCAAAATAACAAAAAAACTTCCACAAAGCAAACTAGTTTAAATTTAGCATGTGTGGTGTGGAGCACCAAGTTTAGCTTGACTGCATCCTTCCTTTCACAGTGCTCAGTAAGCTGTGGTGTTGGAATCCAGAGAAGGAAACTTGCCTGCCAAAACCTAACAGCAAAGGGCCAATATGTCACATTAAATGGATCGATGTGCAGTGGTCTGTCTCCTTCACTGCTTGTAAGGTCCTGTCAGATGAATGCCTGCAACAGTAAGTATGTGACTTTATCAGGTTCCTTGCTGATTTGGAATGATCTATTTAAAAGGAGAAATCTGTATGCACGTTAATTCTCTCCTCTCCCTGTACTATCACTACATAGCTTGACACAAACTGAGTGTCATAATTACTATACAAATAACAGGATTGTTTTTATTTTTATTTCTGCCACTAAGAAACAAAGGTTATGATCTCAAGAAGTAGTTTTTGAATATATATTACAGTACATACCTCTCACCCGCACTGTTATGCACAATTTGATCTGTTTTTTCCTTTATCATTTACACTATTCCAACCGGGAAAAAAAAAAGAAAAATTGATAAATTTAACATAAATTGCAAAGGACATTAAAAAAGATAAGAATCCAGTTCTGCTG
Source organism: Thryothorus ludovicianus (assembly GCA_013397245.1). Taxonomy (NCBI): domain Eukaryota; kingdom Metazoa; phylum Chordata; class Aves; order Passeriformes; family Certhiidae; genus Thryothorus; species Thryothorus ludovicianus. The sequence continues at coordinate 741,510 of VZTB01008014.1, read as the reverse complement.
CCTTGTCTTTTCACTGTACATTTGTATTATGCTGGACATTTTGCTTAACATGGTGGAATTCAAAACCTGAAACTCTGTGCCAGTGACAACTTTAGGTATAATTTCTATCTTTCCTTGTAAAAATTAGAAACCTGGCCTCATTAGCTATACAGGGAGTGGTGACAGTACAGACATTCTTAAAACAAATCTGATGTTTTATTACTATCTATATAAGAATCTTTTCAGAAGGATTATTTATGGAAATTGTGCTATTTGGGCACAATTGGGTAATGACACTGATGGTAGTTGCACTAATTGTGAGTTTAACAGCGATGGAAAAACCTCTCTGATACAGAGTATGTTCAATTGCATACACTAATTTAGAGCAGGCAGATCTAAATGCAGTTCCTTATGTCTGAACCTGTACTCCCCTTCCTTTATAAAGGAGAGCATTGGTTTGCAGGTTTGGGGAGCAGGGTGCTGAGAAGACGGGGGGAAAAAAAGGAGCTCTTAGTTTTGAGCTGAGGGAAAACATGAAGCCTTTATTAATAGCCTGGTTCTGATCACAGGTCAGACATAGCCATGTTTTGACCCAACTCATAGTGTTGTGAAGAAATAGCTATTTTACACGTTTTGAAGCTTAGCTTTAAAAATTATTCACAAAACAAGAAACAGAATAATTACTGATTCATACATAATATGAAACTTCTTTTCCTGGCCTGCATTTGAGATTAACATGCCAAAATCCTGAGGTTCAAAACTCCACTTAAATAAAGCCCTGTGGACTTTCAGGAATGTCCTTGGCAAAAGGTTTAATAAAATATTTTGAGTTGCATATCTATCTGAATTTAATTAATTGTGGATAGTTGAATGGCAGTGGAGCTGGTTTGCAAATTGCTTAGCTCAGACTGATATTGATGTTACCGTGCCAGCTTCCAGCACAGTGCCCAGAGAGCAGCACACGGGGCTGCAGGGGGAACACCATCAGCCAGAATGGGTGCACATCAAAGCCATAAAGAGAATCCCTGTCCTCCCCTCCACTTCCAGCACCCTGTGGAGCAAGGAAGCCTTTGCAGCTCAGATGTGCCTGGTGATTCTATCTCAGTGCAGCAGGAGCATGGGGGAAGGTGTGAGGCTGGTCCATACCTGTAGTTCCTGTTTAACCCTTGCAGAAGGAGCCAGGGCTGGGACAGAAGCAGGCTTTGGATTCCCAGGAACATGCAGGAGGCATCTCCTCCTCCTGCAGCCATGGGTTGAGGCTGCCTTGAAGGGGGCTGAGCAGAAGGTAGGAATAGAGTGACTGCAGGATGAGGAGTGATGTGGAAGGGTGAGGAGCAGAGTGGTGGGAGTGCTGTAGGGGGTTCTTGCCTTGGAGAGCAGTTTCTAAATCTCCCCTCTCAAGGTGATGCTTCTGTGGCTCAGATGAGTGCCTTTTTTATTGTCTCATGACAATGCTGAGTCATTTCAGACTTAATCTTTTACCCTGAGACTGTAATCATAGCTGTTTTCTGACTTAGTAGTGCTTATTAAATAAAACATTCCTGACTCTGGGCTCTGTGAAATAGGAAATAACACCAGTCTAGCCCTGAGGTCACCAAGATGTGAAACCCAGCTGAAGCTGTTCAGGACCATTACAGGTCACAGATGCAGATGGATTTGTATCAGGTGATAATGAGGTCCAATGGCTCCAGCATATATTCCTTAAGATTTACCTTTACTCTCCCAAATAGTCCATTACCTCAGCAGCTGCAAGATTGAATGACAGTAAGGATCTAGAGAATGCATAATTGCGTGGCCTCATACATCCATATGACCTTATATATTTATATGACCTGCCATCCACAACTCTGAACTTCGTTTTACTCTTAGCCTTGCTCACCAGTCACCAGTAAAAATACACATGCCCTTTAGTGTTGAGCTGCTAATGAGAGTTAGTGGTCTGTCTTTTTTAAAGAAATGAAATGGATGAGACTTGTTAACGTATTTACAAGTATGCACTGGGTTTAATTCTAAGTTGGAATAATTAGTGTAAACAGACCACAGCCTGAAGTATTTTAATTTGTGTGTTTAAAGTTACACTTACTGTGTCTGTAAGTTGGATTTTGGAAATGGAAGATTTAATACTGGAACGCTTCCCTGAAAATAAATATTTGGGGCCCAATAACTTACTAAAAACAGGATGCTACTTTAATAATTTTAGTAAACGGAGTGCCTAAAACAATTTAATTATTGTACCATGTGAAATGGTTGAGGGAACCTTGTATCTGGACAACAAATTCCGATTTAAAAGCTGTGTAATTATGAAACCATTATATCCCCACAGGTCTGAACGCATTACCCAAAACATTGAAAATAACCATTTTGTTTTATAAGCATAAGAACGCACTCCAGGGTGTAGTTCCTATAGTGTACACACTTATTGAATGCTTGAAGCATTTAGCTTTTCACCTATTTCTTCACAGCATATTTGGAGCACATGCATATGCAGCTTTTTGGGTATCATTTGTGTGCCATCAATGTGGTTGTTGTTGCCCTTGTTTTTCAAGTTTTCTGAGGCACTTTTTAACTTGATGTTTTTCATAGTTCTTAGTTCTTTCTCACACATGGGTGTTGTTATCAGAAGTATGTTTTTGATACGACGAAGTTGTTTACATACTTTTTCTTGGTGTGAAGAACAACTGATGGACAGTTGTCTTGACCAACGGGATGGGAGAAGTGTCAGCCTTCTTCTCCAATCCCTGGTCTGTGTGGAAATACTATAAACATAGAGTCAGATGGTTTAATAAATACTTTTTAGCCTTCTAATGAGAAAGTGTGTCCGTGTGTGTCCTTGTGTGTCCCACAGCGACAGTTGTTTTTTCATTTAAGCACCTCCCAGGTGGAAAAGCAGTAGTGATTTCAGGTTTGGAAGAGCTGAGAAGTGTTGTGATCCCTGTGTCCTTTTCCTGCCCTCTCAGCTCGTTCTGCGGGCTCGGGATTTCCCTCAGTCAGTACCAAGGCACTGGGTCACCGAACACAACCGGGGTGTTTTCTAGCACCAGCACCATCGTTTCCAGACCCTGCCCATGTGGCCGGCTCCCATGGCATGGGAGGGCTCAGGGTTCATGCCCTGGCTCCTGCAGTGCTGTTCCCCCTTGCCCAGCACTCACTCTCTGCTGGCTCAGCCCTGCTGATCAAGGCCAGCACTGCGGCATCCCAAACATTGCAGTCCCCTGTTCTGGGGCTCCTCCAGGCAGCTCCCTAGAATCCTTTCAGCATCCAGGTGCCTGCAGTTCAGTGCAGGAGGAGCTTTGTAATACCCAGTGTCTCTATACCCAGCCTGCGCCAAGCTTTGTGCTGTTACTGCCTGCTTTTGTCAACCCATTTGATCATTGCATTCAGCCTCTCAAAATTATGCCTTATTTCTCTCTTTCCTCCCTTCTCTCCCTACTTGGCACAACACTGTCAGCAACTCATCTTTCAACCCTAATGAATTACCCTCAGCCTATGATTACAGGGTGGCTTTGCCTGTTGCATGTGCTATGTCTTCACTGACTGTGTCTTTCACCTCCTGCACTGCTATCAGTTTGGCTTGACTCAGGCAACCAGCACAGCCAGCCAACATTTTAAATAAGAGTCAAAGGGAGCCTTACATTTTGGATAGATTTTGTTTTATTTAGGTCATTGTGCACTCAACAGCGTTCAAATGTGGGGAAAGTGATAATGTGTTCACATTTTTTTAATTCAGTTTTTTAATTTCCACCATGCCTAGCCTTTCTGAGACAGCAGTCGGAAATATAACCGTAATAGGAACATATATATGGAGTAATATATAATACATGTATGTATCCTTTCATGTATGTGTGCACTATCTATGCCCTTCACATAGTTATATGCTGCCTGAATCTTTTTATTGTTAGGAGACTTGGGGAAGAAGCAATAGAATTCTTGGCCGAAGCAAGGGAATGTTATGGTTTCATGTTCATATTTTTGCATTTTTGTGACTCAGATAAAAGCTCTGTGTGGTGCAGTCTGACTTGAACAAAGTCAGGAAAAGCTCTTTCAAGTATCCTGTGAAAAGCAGATTTTGTAAGCATGACTGCCAATGACTAGATGCTTTTCAACACGTTGTTTTCTTGCAGAGATCAAGCCCAAGCTTCCAACAAAGTTTTCTGCCCATGGACCTCAGATTGTCAGCATTCACCGAGTTTATATTCAGACAAGGCCAGAGAAGCGCATTAATTTTACCATAGGAAGCCGAGCCTACTTACTCCCAAAAACATCTGTGGTAATTAAGTGCCCTGTGCGAAGGTTCCAGAAGTCCCTCATCCAGTGGGAGAAAGACGGGCGGCACTTACAGACCTCCAAAAGGCTTGGCATCACTAAGTCGGGCTCGCTGAAAATCCACAGTCTGGAGGCGGCGGATATCGGCGTGTACCGGTGCGTGGCCGGCCCTGCGCACGAAACCTTTGTGCTCAAACTCATCGGCACCGACAACCGGCTCATCGAGCCCCCGCGCCCGCGGGAGCCGCCCGGCGGGACCGGCAACCCGGAGCACAACGAGGCCAACAGCCTCGGGGCCAAGTGGCACAAGATGAGCAAAATGTGGCAAATGTGGAGCAAGAAGAACGAGCTCTACCTGGGTGACAGGCAGGTGAACGATCAGCCGCCGCTGCGGAGCCTTGGGAGCTTTGGGGGCAATTCAGCAGAAGCCTTTGGCTCCCGTGAGTTCAGGAGCAGACGCCTGGAGGCCGCGGTTCTCCAGGGCGCCTACAGCATGGACACGGCGCAGTTCGAGGAGCTCATCAGGAACATGAGTCAGCTCATTGAAACCGGAGAAGTCAGCGACGACTTGGCGTCCCAGCTCATCTACCAGCTGATTGCTGAATTATCCAGGCCTCCACAGCCCACTACTGAAAAGTGGAAGGGAGGACAGGATGAGAAAGTCGCCTTGAAACTCACAGGCAAGTCGCCAAACGAATCTGAACGTTTCAGCACAAAAACGGTTGATAAGTCAATGTTTGACCAGAAGGTTCCAGTTATTATGAGGCAAAAGGAAATTCCTCAAGTTTCCTTCAACAAAACAGTAACTGTACGAATTGGAAATACAGTTTTCCTGACCAAGAATACTCATGCTGTCAATGTACTGTGTGAAACAGCTGGTACTAGTGAAGTGAAATATACTTGGACAAAAGATGGCGAGACATTAAAAGCCTCTGCAAAGTAAGTAAATAGCTTCTCTTTTACTTTTGAATGACTTATTATGTCGTTATCAACGGAAAAAATCCACCCTGCTGTGCAATATTAGAACATACTGTTGTAAAAATGAGATAAGCATGGCCACTGGGCCTTCCATTTTTTTAGTTAAGTAATTTATTCTTTCAAGCGTCTGTCACGTTGTTTGGCTTTACTGACATCCAAGTGTTTGGCCATTTCCAGGATACTACATAGGAGGATTGATTCTTGTATTTTTATAAGGTGAAGTGTTTTGGATGTCCTGGCTGTATTTTTTGATCTGCTTTAATAATTTCAGCTGTGTCAGAAAGAGAGCAGATTTACCCTCAAATTAGAGAGGCTGTTGGATTCATTCAGATACCAAATACAGTGGGAACACATTAAAAACATCTGCCATGGTATGGATGAAAAGAAGTCTTAGCTCTTACATGTATTAAGAAGGTAAAATATCGCTGATACCATTTTTCAACACACTATTTAGGTATTACTGGAGCTGCATAACTTCAATTGAAAAAGAAAAATGTGAACTTTTATGGATGTTTTTCAATGCTTAAAATATTTTTGTTGAGGACAGTGAAATTCAAATTAATAAAGAACCTGTATTACCATCCCATTTGAGAGCTGACAAATGAGTACAGCAAGCTGTTACAATCAGATATTTGCTCAAGACTGAGCAAATATGTCTACTTGAGTGCTGATAAATTAGAAGCTCACCTGGTAATATTAACATTAACTTTGTGTGTGAGCCTCTTGGAATTATAGCTAGCTCTTGAGTAATGAAAAAACCGGTTCTGAAATGATAAAGGCGCTTTTGGATATTTCTCAACATATTTAACTGATTAAATGCACTGCCAAGAAAAATATACTTCTGCAGGGCTATCAATTAAAGGAAAGACACATAAACTAAGCCATTTTTAAAAGTGCAAATGTTTTTGGAACCATGTAGCTCCCACGAGTTATGTTTATTTCGTGAAATGTGCATAATTTTCCATTAATTTGTAGCAAGTAATACTTTGATTTTTGTGGACACTATGGTGTTTTGTTTATTCATGAGTATGTTTGCTTCCTAATTTTAGCCCAAACTGATACTCTTGCACTTAAAGCATATATATATTAGCAAAATAGGTTTATTTCCTGATTATTTTCCCAGTAAGATTTCTTATACACAATTCATATAAGTGTGTGGACCCAAAAGTGATGTTAATAGCATTGCATCTGAAAGAATGTGAGGAGGTAAATGGTTATCTGTCAGGTTTGTAAAGAAGGATGTACTTGAGCCATGCATGAGGTGGCTTGTTTTGTTGAGATACAAGTATTTTTAATTTTTTTTTTTTGCTAATCTATTATATAAATGTACTCAATGTGGGGAAAACACCAGCCTCAGGTTTTTTGGGATATGCTGAGTGTATGGCAAGTCATGTAGTTTAGTGCTGAGAAAAGGAGAAAAGTTATTTTCAGCCTCTTCCCCAGCCTGTGATGCTGTCTCTAATACCTTGCCCCTCAGAGGGCAGGCAAGGTATTCAAGACACCTGTGAGGTTTTGGTGGGAGATTTTAGCTTCAATGATGATATTTGATAAAACCCAAAAGCCCCAACATCCCCAGCCCAATAGTAATTTGAAAGTCAGATCAGGCCATAGATTTGTGAATTCCCCAATCCTGCTGAAAACCAAGCTTGCTCTGGAGAGATCGATTTCTTGCCAAGCCTAATACTTTTAATTGTGGTATTCTGATTTATTCACACTTTTGTTCCCAGGGGATCCTGGTTTGTGGTAGCAAATGCACTGTCCTTCAAAGGGCTGCAAGTAGGACACAGCCCTGTAGTAGGAGATGTGAACAATCCTCCAGTGTGTATCCCTGAGTGCTCCCCTTCTGTGTCCAGAGAGGAGGCAGAGCTGTGACTGCCTGTGCTGCTCTGGAGATGCAAACTCCTAAAAAGGAGCTTTGCTGCTTTAACCCTTGCAAGGGGACTCAGCTGGGTTTGCCCCAGGGTGGTAACCCTTGTATTTCCTTGGTTGTTGTGCAGGGTGATCCTGGACCCCACTGGAAAAGTGCAGATTTGGAATCCTACTCAAAAGGAACTTGGTACCTATGGATGCCTGGTTGTTAATGACTCTGGCTTTGACATGGAAACATCACAGCTGTTGCGAGCAGGTAAAACAGTGGCATTGCACAAAATCAGGCTTTTATACACACACACACACAAATACATATATACATGCATATACACATACACATATATGTGTCCATAAATGTATGTGTATAAACATCCATGCTCACTGCAATGTGAAATAGTTTCTTTTGCTGGCAACTGGTGAAACTCTGCCTGGTTTAATAGGCAGCAATAAGAAGGGCTTGTTGCTCTAAAACCTCAGCAGGTGTGAACTCAGTCTGCCTGTAGCTATCCCACCTGTCTTTTCTGGCTGCTGCTTTGCAGATGGAATTCTGTTTAATGACAAATTTAAATACAAGATCTATGTTTATAAGTTAAATAAAGCTTTTAAAACTTACTATCCCTTTAATTTCAAAGAGGTGCCTGTCATCTTGTCCTCTGTGTTAAATATGACAAATCTGGAAGCCAGCAGTTTCTCAGCAGTTGTTGGAGGTACAATCGTGGCAAGAATCGGAGCAAATGTTTTGATTGAATGTCCAGTGAAAGGTAAGTAAGAACTGCACTGACATTTCTTGTAATGTTGAAATCAGTAATTTACCATATATCTTGAAATAAATTGCCAATGAAGGTAGAAAAATCATTGATCATTAGTCTTTTTTATTAGGCATGTCACCCACACCAGTCCTATTTATTTTCTGCCTGTCACTTCAATTTATATGCACATCTGTATGGTCAGGGTTTCCTTTAAGTGGGCTTTCTTCCCAAGAAGTGATCTAGGGCTCTACTACAGAGCTTAAACCCACCAGAGCATGGGGCTATCTTGCTGCAACAGTGAGCATGGCCAGCTGACTAGCTCATCAAAGAACTTTCCTTATCCCAGTTGGAGATGCACATCTGTCTAGACTGTTGTTAAAACTGAAAATGAAATCTCCAGCCATAGCCCAATAGAACTTTAAACCTGATGGTGAAGTAAACTCACCTTTTAGATCCATCAGTCTGCAGCTGCAGTGAGGAAACAAAGAAAAGTGCCGAGCTATGAGAGAATACAGGCATTTTCTAGCTCAATATCTGTGGAGGAGGAATAATGTTAATCAAAATTAACATGCATTAAGCAGTTCACTGCTTCAGTTTATTTTCTGACCCTTTGCTGGAAAGGTAGCTATTTTCTTTTTAATCTTACCATTGCTATCTGTGAAGTTTAAAGTGCAAGATTTCAGTCACAGCAGCAATATTCTGTCAAACATTTAATAAGCTGAGCTCAGCCTTTTGTGAAGATGATGTGTGAAAGTGCAAATAACCACGAACATGGCAAGTGAGTGCAAAGAACAACCTCAGAGCAGCCAGTTTGCTGCTCACATTTATGTGCTGGGAAATGCATATCAGAGGGTGTTGATACTGAACCAGGGTAGTGATAGAAATATATATATGCAAATAGCTCTGCATACAATAGTGGCGCCAGGCTGACATGTATTAGGACATGTGGCTCTGCTATTCACCATTGTACCAAGGCTAATTCTTTGATGAAGTAATATTTTCCAGCTATAGTTTGGCAACTCCATTCATAACTGACCTACATCTCAAATTCAGCAGAGAGTTCATGTCACACTGTTAATATTAATATTGTTAGGATGGGTAAGCAGTTAGCAATTTAAATATAAATTAATATTTTCACATGGGACTGTAGATTTCCAAATGCTTTAGAATTGTATATATTGGTGAGCCAAACTTTAGTTATGCTGAGACACCAGTGTTGACTTAGAAAATGATTTATCTAATTGCTTTATTTCCTGTCATTGCCAAGGAAGTAAGTATTACTGTTTGTGAATAAAATAGAGCTTGCATGTCTTAAAATGTCACTAAGTCTAGAAGCAGAAGACTTTTGCAATGATGTAAGCAGAGTTTTCCTGTTCTCCTTTCCTTAATGGAAAGTAATAAACCACTGACTTCAGAAGATTGAATTTAATAGCACCTTATGCTGATACGTTTGTCTGATAGGTGGGACCCAAAAATATTTCCATTTGCAGTGTAGCAGGACGAGAACTTTGTTGTGAATGCTGATAAAACATTATGTGAATGATCAGATATGCAAAAGTAACGATAAGAGAGCCCTTCTTGTGGAGTCAGTTTGGCCTTGGCTGGACCTGCAGCACTTCTTCCTCACCACCCTCCCTCCTGCCTGCTCTGCAGGGATTGTGTTTGCCCTGTGAGCCTCACTGGGTGAAACATCACTGGATGAGCCTTGGCATTCTCCATGTTCTGCCAGGAGCTCATTCAGGATCCTTCTACACAGACGTTACTCCTGCAGATTTCTCACTGGTGTCACATCTGGTCTTTGGGGCTCCTGCTAGCCCCCAAAATAGTTCTCCACAAGAAGAACCACCCAATGAATCAAATGTCCTGGTGTGTGAAGAGTATTAGTGCCATGGCAGTAGTAGAATTCTTAAATTACTTTTAAATTTCTTGGCTGCAGTGACCTCTGAGGAGATTTTTTTCTGTATAATGAATAACCTAAAAGATGTTTTTGGAGTTTTTCAGCCCATAGTTTCTTCTGCAAAGAAATTGGCCTATTGAAAATGTACAGTTTAATATTTTGTGCAGTGTTGGCCTTCTCGGTACAAGTTTTTTTCTTTTTCATTGTTGCTAATTCGGTTCTTTTATCCTTTTCAAAGCCTTTCTCTCACACTCCAAAAATCATGTTGAGATTGAAAAAAAGTCCTTTGAGTTGCTGAAGACCAATGTATCCTAGTAAACAGAAGAGCATCAAAGAACAGAATAAGAAAAGTTAGCAGAACTGTACAAACTGATGGTATCTCTTTCTTTTCTCTTTTTAGTTTATAACAGGACTATTTTTCCACTAATTATAATAAATTCACTTTTATAGCTCCCACACGAGCATACATTAGAAGATATTCATACATTCGGGATAGATTCATATTCCATTCTTACAGCCAAGAGCTTTTCAATCAACACACATGGTATAAATATCAATACTGATTGCTCCAAATTGCTCTTGGATAACATTTATTGTATTTGCAGAAAAAACCGCCTTGTGATTATTTCTAAAATAAACTAAAACTGTCAGACTCCATTTATTGTGAAAACTTTTGAAAGTTCCAAGTTGAAGTAGAATAGAGGGAAGAGTGGAAACACGAATAAAATGAGCGTTGTCTGCCGCTTGCTGGTGAGAGCAGGGAAGTGACACACAGTGAGCTGAGGTTGTTTACACTTTGCAGCTCTGAAATATCTTGGCACACAGGCCTTCAAAAGCAGAATCTGCACCTTCATCCAAATTCTGCATTCCTATGAATACATTTTGGATCTCTAATAATAACATACTGATAAAAAATTTTGAGAAATGCACAAAGCCTGTTGTATCTTTTTGCACAGAATTTTCACAAAGGTGGACCGAGTACTTGCTGTCAGTGTTGGAACGGGAAACAGGTCCAGAAAAATCAAGATTTTGATTTTCCATCTGTTGCTTCATTTACCCACACTATTCCAAATGTAACTGTGGTGCTGTTCTTTGTCTTCTATGCTTAACCCCTTTAGAAGACATCAGTGAAGAAATATGGACGTTTAATACATAGAATTTTGGCTCTTCATTTCTTTTAGTTTGTTTTTTTTTTGTTCTTAAGTATATTAATAATAGATTTCAAATTTTAAAGGAGTGTCTACAGATTTATTTTGTGAGGAAGGAATGACAGTATTTATAATTAGTATAATAGAAGGAAAACCTATTGCTCTTAACTTGTTCTTCATTAGAGTTTTTGTTTGGATCAGGCTTAAACAGGAAGGACTGAAGGATGTTCAAAAGCTTAGTTGTTCTTTGCTCTGTGTCTTGTAACAGTCTGGGAATCTGAAAACTGAATCCCTTTGGAAATACCTGAGCTGAAGGGTGTGCCTGGGGTCTATGCCTGAAACTTTGCCAATACAAAGGGGCTGAGGGTCCAGGCAAGACTGACTGCACACTCAAAGCAACCCTCATCCAAACACACATTGGATGTCTTGGTACCTACTAGGTCTCTGTAAGAACACATTCCTGAGCCCTTCCACCACTTTCTGAGGCAGATAGAGCCTTGGGGAGGGGAGGGGAAATCCATAAATTGAAATTGTTTACAGCACTGTTTTTTTGTTTTTTTTTTCCTCTCATGGCTTTGCTGATTTGAGAAGAAATTTCCTTTAAGTTTCTCTTTCAGGAAGGGTTAAGATGGATTGTGTTAGAGGAAGGTAAAATTACAAATACTACCTACTTCAGTTTGAAAAAAAAAATCTACTGAGAAGTTGCCTAGGCAAAGTTTAACAAATTCTAATTATATAAAGGAAGAGTAGTTCAGTGCCTCAGTGGTTAGCGCTTGCTTAAATGACTGAGAGGAACAAGTGGTTAAATTTACAGTGGAGAGAGAGTAGGGTGCCCCAAGGGCTGTTCTGGGGCTTGTGATGCTCAACATTTTTATAAAAGTTCTTGAAAGGAATATGATCAGTTAGCTGATAAAACTGTGAAGAATGAAGATTTAAAAAGGCTAATGTATCTAAAACTCCCTGCGAAGAGTTGCAGCAGGATGAGCACATAAGTAACATTTAAAAGCTAGATGAGCTCAAAGGATGTTCAAAGTTGGTATTTGCAGAATAAATGTACATAAAGACAGAGAAATGCACATGGCTGTCCCTGAAGGACTGACAGTCAGAGAAAGGTCTGGGCAGTGATGGTTCTCAGTTCCATGGAACATCAGCACGCTTGCTGGGTGCTGTCCAAACCAAAACTAATGGCAGAGGAATGGATGAAATAATAGAAAATATCAATTGGCCATTCTTTAAAGCTGTGGTGAATCCTATTTGCAACTTGCTGATCTCATCTCCAAAATGATATAGTAGAGCTAGAATAGGTAGAGAGAAAAGAGCAGCAGAGGTAAGAAGCATGATCTAAAGGCTTCTTCTGGTCCTGGAAGGTAGGGAGGTATGTTAAGGAAGGGTTATTCAGTAAGTGCCATGATTTTTGTACTCTGCCTACACATCTTCAGGTGCCCATTGCTGGACAGATAACGCAGAGCTAAGTGGACTTCAGGTCTAATTAAAGACAGCAATTATTGTGTAGTGCTTTGATTTCTCAAATTATATTTTTGAAGTCCATGTGTATGTGTCTACTTTATGATAAATGTCTGATGATAAAGCGTGATCCCTGGTGATGCAGCATCGTTATTCAGTGAAGTGAAAGTATAATTACACCAGCTGGGTAAACCAGTCTGTGCTAACAGTGCTGAATTGTGGAAGTGCCCTAATGCACACCAACCAAGTCCTTGTTGGGGATTGACTGCACAATCCACTCTAGCAGTCATTAGTTGCTAAATATAGTTGCCTTATTTTAAATGCCTGATTTTGAAAAATATTAGAGTTAAAACTTCTACAGCTGGAAAAAAGATTAAGTTCTCTTTGACAGCCAGAGAGCTGAACAGAACCCGACAGAGCCGTAGTGAGGTGGGAAGGGGTCTTACTTTGGGAACCCGTCTAAGGAGGTCACCAGATGTTGGTAAGAACACCTAAATCCTGCCAGATGCTGCTACCACCTAGGAAGAGGGGCTGCTGCATGGCTGGTAGGAAGCAGGAGAGGTAAGAATTTGAGAGGGGCAGTGTCAGAGGGCAGCTGGGGGATCACACCGAGTGCCAGAGCGTCTCATGCTTGTTTATTCCTGGTAAAGCTGGCAAGATTCATACAGGTAATTTCAGTAGCAGCAGGTTTAGGCTTTTTAGGGTTCACTAGAAGTTGATTGCCCAAGCATAATTCAGGTGAATATAAAGGCAGTTTGAGAATTCTGCTGGAGAAAATACGAAGGTGTACCAGTGGAAACAATTGCTTTGTAGGTTACACTCAGGAGGTGTTAATGAGTATAGGGTAAATAACAATCAGATGACATTTATTGTGAGTATATAGTTGACACAGAATTGTTTCCTCCCAAAGCTGACATGCAAATTTAGCCTCTGAAATAAGGTATAGCTCCAGTGAAGTGCAGCAAAATGTGCTTTGTGCCAGCACAGTTCTGCCTTGCTCTTGAATGGGAAACTCAGAATACTTTATGAGATTCTACGTAGCTGGGGGAAAAATTTCTGAGGACGTATCCAGTGTTTTAGAGCAAGTAGTTTGTAGGCCAAGGTTTTTATGGTGTGTAATATTTCACAGGGCTTTCAAGGTTGGAGGAAATTTGTTTTTGAACACTGAATATTTTAAGGGCACCCTATAGTGCAGATTCCTTTTTTCTCTTTTTTTTAAACACGTGTTTTGCAGTCCCATCCGGAGCTAGAGTTTTTTTCCATAACATTTGCTGTCCCAGGGCCACTCATGGTGGAAAATGACTTTTTTCATGGAACATTGAGTATTGTAGAGCTGCTCCAGTGCTAGTGGAAAATAACTTGTGTTTGAGGTCAGAAAAATAGATTAAACTAATTTTAAAGTTTTATAGCCACTTAGGTCTATAGAAGAACTTTTTAAGAGGATTTAGATCCGTTGCAAGAGTAAGATTTGCATTTTCAAGATTTTTCTAAGACTAAGAAGGCCTGAGTTCAGGAATATATCTTTGTTCATGAAGGACAATTACAACTATCCTGAATTTTAAGTATGTGTTTAATTGTATTCCCTGATACGGATGGATTTAGTCTCATGCCTAAGTGATTTCCTGACTTGGAGCTGTAGCATATAATTGTTTAATTCTGCTGCTCTCTGGATCCAGTGATAGCTCTCCCATTTGAATCCCTGGGATCTTTACTGCACTCATGGAGCCTTTGGCACTTTGGGGGAGGTTGAATCTTTGGGCTCATCCTCAGCTGCATCTGTGTGGAGATGGGGTAGGAAGGGAGCAAAGGTGGCCACAGGCCATCTCTTCCCTCTTCCTGCTTCCCCTTTTTGTGCTGTCTGGTGATCAGACCAGGAATTATTCAGCTTGTAAGTGTTTTTGCTACAATTCTGTAATGAAAAAAAAAGGTTCCTGAAGACAGTGGAAGTTAGTTTTGCTCATTTAACATCCCTGTGTAATTCAACTTTCAAGTAAGCAAAAGCCAAGCATCTGCAGTAAAATTCAACCTTGTGCACAGGACAAAATCCTCTGTGAAGTCCTACAAATATGTCCCAAAGCTCTTGAGAGTAATTTCAGCTCCTTTAAGGGAACGGAAGAAACCAAGAAAGCAACAACTTGGCTTTGTCTTATTTTTGCTTAATTTTGTTTCTACTTGGATGAGAAAACTGTTTAAAACTCTTGGGTTTTTATTTACATGAGTTCTAAAGGATAAAACTGAGGCTTTAAGCCTTAACTACTTGCTTAGGAAAAAAAAAATCGAACTTTTTCTTGGTTTTGATGGTACACTTGAACTGTGTCGTGCAGTTTCTGTGTAGGAAAATTGGTGCTTTTCACAGTGCAACTGGAAGGGCCTTGTCACAAGAAAAATGTGGGAATTGTGTACTTTGCCTGCTCTCTCCCAGGAGCTCCCAGATGAGACTCAGCTCAGTGTGCAGTGCTGCACACCAGTAGGGAAGGGAAATCTTATCTCAGGAACAGTAAATGTGGAGTCCAATTTCTAAAGAAGCACTGAAAATCTGCACGATGGAAGGTTTTGCACCTGAAATGTGCTGATACTGGCTGTGTGCTGGGGTTGTGATGGATTGTGCGATGGAATTTTATGCAAGTACTCTTAAGCAAAGAAGTAAATGCACACCCAAAACTAGTTTTTCAGTGTCCTCTAACAGTAAGAGTTTCTCCTAATAGGAATTCCAGAAATGAAAATATAAACAAGAACTCTGTCTCTCATGAGATGTACAGCAAAAAAGGATTTTTCACTGGCCATATGAACATACAGATTAAGTGAAGCTGTGCAGAAGAGTTTGCAATGCATGTGCTGCTTTGCTCAAGAGTGTGAAGGAGTTTGCCTACAGGGATGTCTTTTTCTCCAGCTTTGCTTCTCTAATCTGTTTCTAGGGTGTCTGTTTGGAGATACCAGCCTTTTTTTTGAGTGGTTTCTCTGCTGTGTCTCCCTGGATGCCCAGCTCTGAAAGCTTTATATCACATTTTTGGGTTCCCCTGAAAGGCAGGGTTACAGGCCCCTGATTTCTGGCATAAAGCTGTGTCCTGGCTGCAGAGTGTGCAGAGTCCTCCTCTCTTCTCCTCTCTTCATGCTCTACTCCAGTCTATAATAGGTCTCTGAATTCTTCTCTAAAGCAATCTTTTTTTCTTTTTCCTTAGTTCAGGACTCAGTCTGAGCATTTGCCTTAATACTGTGAATGATAACCCAACCAAAAGCAGTGAAAAGGTCAGAGAAGGAGCTTGATTACAAATACCAGTTGTTCTTAAGCACATAGTCCAATATTTCCCAGTCTCACTCTCAGACAGTGAATTGGTTTCCATGTCATAAAAGGGAATGAAATGAAACCATGAAATGCAAAATCTTGAAGGGTCCTCAAAATGGTTATGAAGAGGCCAGCCCAGAGGGGCTCAGCACACAGTTCACATAACAATAATTAACTCCTAGATAAAAATCTTACTCCTTGATAGTTTGGGGTAAAATACAGTGCAGGAGTGCTGTGATTATTCCCACTGCTGTTTTGAGCTCAAACAGCTCCCCTTTATATGTGCACCTGAGGGTATCCATGTATCATCAGCTGCTGGAAGCAGTAGTGTGCAATGCCCTGTGCAAAGCATTGGTGGTGTTCATGTGATCCATTTAACTGCTTGTTTTCCATGGATTCCCCCTCACACTCTTTATCTCTTACTGCCAGCCCCCCTGGGATGGCTTGGGTGGATTCCTGGTGCATGAGAGCTGGACTGGCTGCTGGCCTGTGGTGCAGGCACAGTTTCTGTCTGCACTTCTCCTCAGACCTACAATTTATGTTTGTGTGCTCACATTATTCACTTGAGTAATGGTCTGATTTACTTGTGTGTGTGGTATTACTCACTTGTTTTCCCTGAAGAGAAACAAATACAGCTCTTTGGAGAAAGAAAGAGGAATCATTTGCTATAACTTGAGTTTAAGGTGTGTGACAGATACCCAGTTTTGAACTTGAAATGAGTGGCAAAGCTATTCTGCAGATGTCTTCTGCTAACTGAACTCCAGTTCACATTTTAAAAGGCTCTACATGTCTCTGAATGAGGCACACGTAGAAGAATAGAGACATGGCAATTTTTCTGGGATAGCTCTAGGATATAAAACGTTTGGAAGAAAAATATTTGACTTTAGTTAAATCCTGGGAATGTGCTGCATTTCTAAATGCTGTCATGAGAGCAGAGGGAGGACTATCATGAGGTGATATTGGGCTGATGTTTGATAGAGGTTCAGGTTAAAAGTTTAAATTTGAACCATTCCAAACGTTTTTGTGTTTTGTGGAATTTGACTTTAAACCTCTTTACTTCAGTCCCATCTCAGCTGTGCTGCTTCTGGCTACTTTTTGGCTCGGATTGTCCTGCTGGGTTTTGGTGCCAGGGAGGGTAATCTGGCTGCAAATCTCTAG
Organism: Thryothorus ludovicianus; assembly: GCA_013397245.1. Classification (NCBI taxonomy): domain Eukaryota; kingdom Metazoa; phylum Chordata; class Aves; order Passeriformes; family Certhiidae; genus Thryothorus; species Thryothorus ludovicianus. Next base: position 724,722 of record VZTB01008014.1, on the reverse strand, counting down.
GCCTTAGAGTAAAACAGCTCAGATCCTCACACCAGCTCCTCAGCCCATCTGCAGAGTAAGTACACACGCCTGAACGGCTGTGGAAAGTACACTGTAAAGGAAAAATATCTGAGAATTACACACTTTAGCCAGAAATCTGGGTAAAATGGAAAAAAGACCCTTAAACCAAGACCTCATCCTAATGCCAGATGGATTTTTCAAAGTGGCATAAAGCTTCTTCTAGAAACTTGAAAAGCAACCTGCTTTTTGGACAGCTGTGCACTCTGCAGATCTTGTTTTATGCAGCTTTATTTGGTAAAACACAATTCTGCATGAATTTAAAAGCCCAGAACAGCTGCTAAATTGTCTAGAATAAAATCTGTGATTATGCAGAGTGTGTTTCTCTTCACTGCCTTTCTAGACAAAATGGCGGGGGGAGCTTTTCCTTTCAGTGAAATAGCAGGTTCCAAAAAATCTGTCTGGTTCCTATTACTGCAAAGGAAAAACTTGAGGTGTGCATTGGAAGTGCTAAGCCAGTGATTGAAATGTTAAAGTTGTTCCTACAGGCCATTCCACATCATGAAGACATCATCTGTAAAGTAATACTGCCCGATGATCTGTGAGGAGACTGAGTTAGCATTCAGTGTGGCTGGAGCTTCCAAATGTCCCACATTCGGGTCAGCTCCTGCAGCAGAACCTGCCTGAGGAGTCTTCAGTGAGCACTGACCAATTTATTGAGTGAAATCAAGGGTTCAGGTGAAAGATTTTTTTCATCTGTGACTTGTCCCCATCCCTGCACCTTCGTGCGCGTCTGTGGCTGCTCAGTGTGACACATTTGCCAACTTACCCAGTGACTTCCCCAGGATTTTGGGACTTGGAAAGGGCATTTCTGCTGCAGCAGCTCAACCAGAGCACATCAATGTGCTGTCTGATTTGCAAACTTGCAAAATCTCTTTTTGAAGACAAATGTTTGAGGAAAATAAAACAGTTGAAGTCTTCCCACTGGTAGTGCCAGTGGAAAAATAATTTCATTAAAAACAAGCATTCAAAGTAATTTATTGATTAAAATTGAACACAAGTTATCTGCAAGAGCTGAGGCTCTCAGAGTTCAAGCACTATAGCAGGAATGATGATAGACCTTTGGCTTCTATACCACAGTAACTGAGGCTGCTTAACAAGAGAACCCCTCTTATAATTATTAATAGCTTTTTCTGTTCCTTTCCCTTCCCTTCACCCTCTGCAAGCTGTACAGATCACATCTGCAACTTGGAGAAGTTGTCACAAGTGTCTTGGCATAAATTGGCTACTTATATTCTCTAATCTATTTTTTTTTTCTTCAAGAGAAATATTTGTTACCCCAATATTTTTTCCCTAATCTTTGATAAAATATTTCATCTTCCTTCCTCCCTTCTGTCCTTCTTTCCTTGTGGGAGGCAGGGTGAATTAAAAAGTACTGTATACAGATCTTTCCATCTGCTGGTCCTGACTGGGTTTAGTGGTGCCACATCTTTCAGTGAGCACATTCCTTTTGTAGGACTGGAAGCAATCTGTAAAGCTGTCTTTGACTTAGGCTTGCAATACTTAACCTTTGGTTTTCATTCTTAGTGGGATGCTGAATTCTTAATAGGGCTCACAACTGAGTGGTTTTCTTGTAAGCATGAAAAATTTTCAAGTGGAAATTTGTTTTACTGTGGCATTGTTACTTAGGTTTTCACACTCTGAAATGGTGAAGGAACTCAGGATCCTTGCATGCTACAGCAGCAGTTAACAATATTAACCCCAGGGCTTATCTCTCACTATAAATATTTTAATTATTTTCATTTCAAAGGCGTTCCCAAACCAAACATCACATGGTTGAAGAAGAAAGATGTTTTACAAATCAATTCTTTCTTGGTTTTGAATGGCTCTTTATTCCTGAGGAATGTTTCCTACGGAGATGCAGGAGCATACACTTGCAGGGCAACTAATGCTCTTGGAAAAGCTGAGGCTGCATCTGTTCTCCACATAACTGGTAAGTGCTAAATGAGAATTCCTTCCTGATAACAAAAGTTAGCCAATTTATAATCAAAGTTTAACCATAAAATAGTTGGGGGACATATTTAACACTTTATTAGAAATTTGAAATTTTTGATTGCATCTGACTCCCTTGGATCTGTTCTCTAATTTGTGTTTCCTGTAATATGGATCTAGGTACAGATGGTTTGACTTGAGACTTCCAGGTTGTTCCATCTTCTTGCTTCCAAGTGATAAATAATCAGCCCTTAAACCACCTTGCACATTAGGAACTGAATCCACTGTCACGTTACAATGGGGCCAGTTCTTCTACATAGAGACACAGGGCAGGCTTGAGTATTCAGAAAATCTTCAGGGAAACGCAGGAAAATGAAAGCAAAGGCTGGTTTGGGGGTTTGGTGTAGAGGAGTGGAAAAGAAAAAAATTCTCATTATGAACTCCGAACCCTCAGAATAAAAAATGTAAAGAAAAAACTTCTTGTAAATACCTCTATTGTAAGTAGATTAAAAATGTAATTCCGCAATCAGGCCTTGCAAATCACTGCAGTCAAAGGATCATTTGGCTCTAGGGATGAGCTCTCACCCCGTGCCCAGTCCTGCTACAAGGATCCCTTTGTTGGGAACACACCCAGGGCAGTTGTGGATGTTTTGGTCTACTGGCCAAGGGGGATGTTCTAAAGGAATAATAGGAGCCTCCATGTGAGGATGAGTGTGGACTGAAGCTGCCTTCCTGGTTTCAGCTTTCCTGGAGTACATCAACACTTCGGATGTTCCAGAGAGGAATATTATTATAATGACGTGACTCACAAGAGTCTAAACTTTGTTTCTGTTCCTGGTCATGTGACATTAGTTTAAATAAATCTGGAGTGGATAGGAGAAGGCCAATTCTGCAAGTTTTTGGCTGTGCAAGACTGCAGTGAAATGGGAGGACTTCTGCTGTCAGGACTTGCAGATTGAAGTGGCTCAGTGTTGTCTGAAACATCCCATCAGATTTTTGGCTTGGCTACAGGACTTGCTGCCTGATCAGGGGCAGTCCAGCAGTAGCACAAAGTCTGTGCAGCCTTTCCAATAAAACTCTCTAAGGGCTGACAAGGCAACCAGGCCTTTGCCTGTTATTCTGGTTTGAGAAGCAAAACCAGTGAGACACTCCAAAGCAGAAATACAATTTATAAGAAAAAGGGAAAATAAAACAAAAAGGAAACAAAATACATGCAATAAGGAAAAAGAAAATCACT